>DWPT01004779.1:0-12875 GCA_018251895.1 Agathymus mariae mariae | reverse complement strand
TGATGTGATCTCTTCGACTGCTTGTGTTTGAATGAAAGTATCTTCCAGAAAAGGTGACCTATTTATATGATTTTTTTGCTCGCTACTAGTGATGGGTATACGTGAGTGAAAACCATAGATTCCACGTAAATAGACCCTGCAATAATATCCGTTTATCGTTACTTTTTGATCGCCCCTCGTATAATACATTTTAAATATTAGATAAAAATGATGAATATAATTAAATGAACCTCTATACGCACGTTTCGTTAATTTTGATACTGTCATTTGTTATATTAGGGCGGTGCCGTATAAACTAGGCCTTCTTCATTCTGATTCTTGTGATTGCTCGACCACCCATGACGAGTTAGGAGCTTATATCATTGGACACAAAGCATACAAGCTGCGTAGAAAAATATTTTTGGTCATTGTGATTTAGGAAGTCCAAGTCAAGTCCAATTTACCTCTACATTCACTTCAATATTGTTTTCGATGTTTATTTGAATTTTCAGTTGTTAGAATCTATGTTGTTAAAAATGTATAATTAATTTGTTTTTGTTAAGTTCCTACAGTGAGATATCAGTGTTGTTGTTAATTATTTCTAACTTTGTTTCAGACGGCTCCACTAAATCAGATGCTGTACCTGGCCGATAATTTAAGCTACTTCCCTTTTCAAGTACAAGATGAACCTCTTTTTATAATACACCATATTGACATTATCATTTCTACATCTGGATCGAATCTGTTACAAGTTTTTCGAGAGGTAAAACTCTTTAAGTTTTATTATGGCTTTCTTTACAGAGACATCAATAACTTATAGTTTGTATCCGTGTTCCTGGTTACGTCATTTAATAATATTTTTATGATACCATCAGTTTCCTTACAATATATGCCGATTATGATATATTGAGTTCTACAAAAAAAATTACATACATTTCGGTCTCTTTACTTTTAAATTCATTTATAATATATAGATTGACAATATTCCCACCTGATGGTAAGCGGTGATGATGTCTAAGATGTTCTTCACACTCTCCTCTCAAATACTCCCACATCATAAGTAAACGGGAACTGCGACGCAGGCAAGTTATTCCAGTACTATGCAGTGTGCATAACGAACGACGACGCAAACCGCGTCGTTCGCGCAGACGGGATTGACTACGTAAGAATGGACGTCAGGTTAGTCGATGGGGGAACGGCATTGGGATAATATTTCGAACAATAACTGCACACATTCTCCAAAATGTACCCTATAGAAGATCGAGAGGCTGGCAACGCTGCGCCTGTGCCTTCGCAGATTGATTTCGACCACATCCTGGTCACCAATGAATTGTAGATAATGAATTAACAAATACCAAACATTGTTATTATTTTGATATTCGGATGTTATTTCTTCATTTAATTGAAAATAAATCTGTCTAAATTGTCATCTATGAATAATTGGTGCGTTTCGTATGGCAGGGGCTGTTGAAGACGGGCACGGAGGAGAAGGAGCCTCTGGATGAAGAGGAAGACGAGGAGGAGGCTGAGGCGCTGCTCCTACGGCTCCCGGCCGGCACTCGGGCGCTGCGCGACGCCATGCGGCAGGCGCGCGGCTGTCTGCTGCTGCTTGTGCTCAAGCAGCACCTCAAGCAACTGTACGGATTTACAGACGCGTAAGTATTGTGACACTAATACAGACACACGTTAATCATCACATCACCACAATCCGTACTGTCCTACTGTTGGGACGAGTTCCCCTTGTTATAGTGAGAAGGATTTAAGGCTATAAGTCCATCACGCTGGTAAAGTGCAGGTTGGCAGATACAATTTAGGAAATTCTATAGACAACTGTACCTGGCCGACAATACAATTTAGCTCTCTATGCGCGGAATTAATCAATTTCAATTGTTTATGGGGTTTTTGTTCTTCAATTTTAATAGGTTATGTTTCCTAAGTTGACGTAAACCATAAATTAAAGGATTTGTAAATTAACAGAAAGATCAACCAGTACTCGCCATCGGAGAGCGTGAAGGTATACGAGAAGGCGGTGTCGCGGCGGCACGCGCCCCAGTTCGAGCCCAAGGCGACCATCGCGCAGCTCGACGTGGACGATGACGTCGACGAGCTGGACGAACGCGGCCGCCGGCGACTCGTCGACGAATACCTCGAGGTAACCGTGCCTTCGTCATCATTACACAACCTAACACTGCCCACATTTTTTACTAAATAATAAATTACATGATACACTATCATAATATCCTGTCAGGTTTTAGAAGTGAACTCTATTAGAACTAACACTAGACTGTAACACAGTGGCAAAGTGACCAAGCATTTATAATGTAGCCGGATAACTCACTCGTCGCCTGGGACTTAACATAGGAGCGGGTATATGTTGCACTGCAATGTAAACGGCGTGAAAAAATGTATGGACCGATCTCACGATAAACTACGTCATCAATAATTACAACTTGTAATTAACGATAGAACCTGTCCGCATTATTTAATAACAGCTAAACATTGTAGGTAATAAGAAAGACGTTAATGTACAAACTTATAATAAATTTATAATTTGTTAATGAAAATATCGCAAAAAAAAAAATTTGCTTGTGTCACACAATGACATATTGTGGCTTTCACTTGCTTCGTCAAGTTCACAACTGTTATATCAGATTCTTCTTCATGTCACGTTTGCAATACTCGTTCTCCATTTACATTTTTCCGCTGAATATTCTTTTCGCAAATAATCCCTCCAAAGTTTGGTCCAAAAAAAATCAAGTTTGGTCCAAGTTATACCGTCCACTGCCGTGCGGGCTTATTGGTATTATTTGTCTCCTCATACTAACTCAATAGATCTTAATATGGATGATGTGGAGGTAAAAGCAGCGCATCACGTCTGTTGGCCTTTAGTAATTCGCCAATTTTATAAACATTATCTGAGCCATGCATTTTAATTAACTTCACTTACATCCCATTTTTTGAGCTCGTCAAATGATACGATTGTTACTTCGTTTTTGCCTCGCTCGCATGGCAGCTTCTGTAGAAGCTACAATTGGCTCTTTAACCTGTCCAACGGAGTGGTAAATAGCGTTATTTATCGTTAACTTTGACAAATGTCTGTGGTTAGGCAAAAGCTTCTTAAAATTCTCAAAAAGCAAAATTCATATCATTGTGGTAGTCTGTAGTTTTACACTTCAATTTGAATTTTAAAACGTGTTGTATACGAGATTGATTTCTCCGCGTTGGTTATTTAATTGGCAATTTGTTGACATCATGATGTTATGAGATAGATATATTGACGAAGGTTTCATCCAGATAAAGATTTATTATTATTGAAATTATATGTATGGTGGTATGGCGATGAGTTGGGAAAAAATATTAAAAAAAGCTCTCACTATTGAATTCGGCGCAAAACCCTCTATTTGTAGTTTCTATCCTATACAACACTTGAGCTGCCGCCTCTTTAGTAAAGCCATAATACTATTGATCGATGTACAGAGTCAACGCGCGAACAAAGAATATAGAGCTTTGTAAAAATATAAATATTTGCCACTAAGTAAATCTGTCTAAATGGACTGACCATCTTCCAAGTCTAAACTGGTATCATGTGCCAGAATTTCAATAACAGCAATAATTGAATGTAACAATTGTATGACTGTGGTGTACATGAATCATCTCGTTTTGGTTTTTCTAGTTCAAACAACTCATGCTGAAGTTCGATCCCGAAGAAGAGGAGGATGAGGAGACGGCGAGCGCAGCCGCGGCGGTTGCGGTCGGTGCGGGAGGTGCTGCGGCCGCACCCGCGCCCGCGCCCGCTCCGCCACCGCCCGCCACCTAGCGTCCGCACGGCAACGCAAAGACTCAGTGATAGTGTGGCCCGGCGTCTCAGGACTCACACGACGGAGCGTGTTGCAGTGTGGCCTCCCACCTAACTTCCGCACACAGTCAGTGACAGTGTCGCCCGACGCGACGGCACATGACAGAACGCGGTGTATTACAGCCCGCCGCCCGATGGACAAAGACGCGTGTTAAACGATCGGCCGCGGCGGGCCCTTGTGTCGAGGACTTCCGGTTCGTTTTAGTGAAGATGTTCGATTTACTTTCCGAGTTAATTAATTTATTTTCGGAGCAGGCGTTCGTGCGACGAGCCGACGGCGCGCCGGGACGTTGTACATTATATCGGTGGCGCCCTCGGCTCGTGGCGGCGAGTGAACGGCGATCTTAAATTCTTTATATTAGTTATATTTGAGAAACTCGATTTTGTTTTATATTAAAAGTCTTGTGTGTAGATAATTTTTATGAGGAATATAAAGTATATGTAACGACTCTCATTTGAGTTTATCGAAAGTATTTTATTTTATCTTGTTTCTCGGTGTACTGATCGATCGCTTGGATACCTGTTTATGTGATGGTAGGTCGTCTCATATCAATCGTGTCCGCCGGTAACTAAGGGAGATGATAGAGCTCTGTATAATTTTATACATATAACATCTTTGTAATATAAAACTATTTGTTCACACAGAGGGCACTGCAATAAATGCATTTCAGTGAATAATAATGAAAATTAAAATTACAAGGCTAAATTTATTTTATATTTATTTCAACCTTACATTATACAGCATTACAAAATATTTAACTAAATTACTTAATTACAGAATCATTTTGATTATTTTGCTTTATACATCTAGTACAATAAATCACTTGGAATACTGCTCCGTGATGATCACTGCCACTATTTCCATGTACAATCCAATTCCATTGGGTTAATAATTCAAGTTCTGATCTGCTACTCATTCCAACACATGCTTTTCATGTAAATCCAGTTTTTAGCCATATAGCATGGCACAAATGGCACATTTTTAAAATAAACTGGTACATTATAAATAACCTTATTGATACAGGGATTATCTCCGACTTTTTTATAATTTTGTTCTTATGAAAATGTACAAAATTATATTTAAGTAAATTAATTAAATATGTAATATTTTAAGATGAAATTATTTGTTATTGACCTGAGGATATTTTAACATAAAACAACACAATAAATGGATTAGTAGCCGTGGTATTATATTGTCTCGCTTTTAGTCAATTGAATCACACATTAACTTAAGTAAGATTATTGGATTCAAATGGTCGTTGGTATAAATATCAAACATTCAACTTAGCTTTCTGTTGGCGCTCCTCGGAAATGGCAAATTTATTGCAGAGGAAAAATATGAGTGTTTCCGGTGTTGGGTTTACCTTACCCTGTGCAATTAATCTTCGTAAGTTGCGAATACGTTGCTTGTGTGGATATTCCTTTAATTGCGTTTGAGGCTAAAAAACAAAGAGAGAATGGGATAGAAAGTCACTGAATACAAGGAATGTATCTCATCTATCAATGAGACAATCATATATATTGCAAAGTATATGTAAATATATGTAGTTTTTTGTTAAATCCAAATAATACAAAATCCATTGAAAACTTCATGTTATTATCGCCGCTATATTCGGTGTAACATCACGACAGTTATATCAAAATGTCAATAATCAGAACTCAATCCTCACTGGTGCGTTTGTTTTCCATCTCTGGTTGGAAAATTTTAAATTTTTTTTGACCAGTCTGGCCAAATGGCGACTTTACAGTACACGAGCTATTAAACAGTTAGCCTAGCCTAAATTGATATTTTATATAAACATTTCATGGTCGGTTATCGAAGGAGGGTGGTAGATGCCAGCCAGATGGGAAAATACCCTACCACCATGCAAGTACCGTCGGGATTAAACTGGCTAGTACAGAGCCCAGCGACCTCTGACATATGACCCAAGGCCAGTAATACTTTAAAAGTTAAATTTCTGCTCTGGCAAGCTCATTGATGCTACATTAACGAGCTTGCCATAGCAAAAATGTAATTTTTAAAAAGACCGATAGATCCTAATCTAGATACGCCTGATACCACATACAACGCCTGATTCTATAGCCCTAAACAATTTTTTGTATCAATCAAAAAAATATTTTATTTACCAAATAAAGATATAATCAAAAGTTTTAAATAGTAGAGTACTTACATTAGGTATTATTATAATTATTGTTGCTAAAAGGACTGACTAACAATGCTTAAAATGATCTGTCAAACATTGTTCAGTAATTTGGTATATATCATGAAAATAAATAACGTTAATAAAAAATATTTTCAGTTCTTCCATAGGTATAATATTGAAGTACGATTACAACGTCAACGTAATAATAATAAATATAATCCATACAATCGCCTCAACAAAACCAAACCAACCATTTGAATATAAACTCGGTCGGTCAAGTGGTTGAATTATACGATCACTAACAGACTGATTAGCTGACCAGACCTGATTCTTGAATATGTAAATATAAATTATTTTGGCTCATAAATATAAAATTTGCTAATGACTTGAGTATAGCGTATATAAAAAGTTGAAAATTCCGACGACCACTGACGAACTTAGTGTTCGTCAACGTTTAGTTTTTATATACAGTGGACTTCGGATATAACGACATCGAAGGGACCGCGTAATTTGGTCGTTATATCCGGGAGTCGGAACAGGCATCGGTAAAGATACACAGAAACACACACAGTTTAGTTACATTCATTACTAGCTATACAAAAATTGTCGCTATAGCCAAGGTCGTAATAAATGAAATCCACTGTATGTAAAGAATATGAGTAACTTACCAAATGCATTCATCGCATCACTTACTTCACATCTTACGTCACACTACTTTAAGATACAATGTTAACTAAAAATGCCATAAGGAAATTAAACATAGAACAAAATGCTTAAGTCAAATTTTTACGATTTAATTTTTGTCATTGAAATAAAAATAAAATAATATATTTCAAATGGAACTCTACAACTACATTTAGGATTATTAATTTGAAGCGTAATTGTTTCTGCAATTTAAAGTTTTCTTCTACTACAAAGAAAAATGATAATAAAATGAAAGCAAGTACAGCAAGAGCAAGTATGTTTTCGACATTTTATTAGATATTTTTATGAAAATCTGATTCTCTTAATAATTGTCTCCGTCATGAATACCTAATTTAAGAAAAAGCGAAGATTCACTATTTATTGATTCTTTTTATAATTGTAAAGTATAAGAACATTGTTTTTACCTTTTCTTCTTCGGTTTGATGTGGAGTTGGTATACCCATGAGAGAGTTGTCCCACATTACAGGGTGCCATGGTCGACGCACAGGTTTCTCCGCCGGCAACAATGGTTGTGGCGGTTTTAGAGGGAGCGAATTTACATCTACGTACTCTTCTTCGTCGTTGATAATTGCTTCAGACGCCATCTCTCTGTTGGACAAATGGCGCATTTGTAAGCCCACGTTGCATAAAATTTAAATGAAAGGCCCTGCTTAAATTCCTAAAACTTGAAAATCGTTATGTCGAATCAGTCTTGAAATCTATAATTCGAAAATTAAAATAATTAGAAATATTCATTTCTGATACCAACGACTCTAGTAAACAAAGCCGTCATTCTTAGGACAAAAATAAACCATTCGACTACTTTCTTGAAAACGACGACGTAATGCCTTTTTATATTGAGTTGATTACCTGGCAAGAAGACAAGAAATCTTGATTGAAGTCTGGCCATATATCGGATGCCACTAAACAAAGATATTGACGGATAATAGTTTATAAAAAATGACTAAACAATTATAAACTTTAATTAATTATACACAATTCAGTGTAAGTTTACGTAAATTTATATAATCATTTCCTAAAATTCCTCCCTTTGAAACTTACCGTTACATTCATGTTAAAAATTAAAATATGTACCCATGTTTTGTTAAATATGTTTTAAATTATCATTGTATTATTTAAATTGTCGCTTAATGTTAGTCATGCTTCAATTTTATTATTGTAGTAATAAAAAGTACGTTGAACTTACTCAGTGAATATTTGAACACAAGCACTAATTAGACTAAATTGTTTATTCGTACAAAGAAAAAATGCTTCACTGTACAAGTACGGCGTTCCTGATATCTACCGACTTTATAATTGGCTACTAATCTCTCTTGCAAAGTTATTTATATTCGCACAACGGCGATCCAGTGCATGGGTAACATACGACTGAATTTGATCGTCAGCTTTCTTTCCTTTCTGACAGGCTTTACATCTAGCTAGGCTCCATAGTAAATGAGTTTTGGACAATTACCAGTAAAATTTAGAACATCAAACTGAATATTGACAACTGGGACGCTGACTGTATACCAATGCCAACAGTTTCTGAATCAATGACGTTGGACTGTTTCATTATGTTTTAACGACTAGTCCATATTATCACTGATATTAGAATAGCTGTGCGTACAATTGGTAAGCAAATGTATTTATAGCATTTTCTTTCGTCGAGGAACTATATCATTATGTCCATATCCGTCCATCCTAAAAAGCAACTTTAAACGGATTCAGGTGTCAGGTTCAAAAACTTGTCTTACTCGGCACTTATAAGCTCACATTATTATTATGTCTCACCTTCACCATACAATTTTTTTCTGAAACGAAACTGTTTAGAATATGCTGGATGATTGATGAGCTGGTGATTGCGGATAGGCTTCTTAAAGTAAACCAATATTAATTCTAAAACCGAATAACATTGTAAGCAAATTAGGACGCATAGACCAAAAAATCAAGAATATTAATTGTTTTTTTTTATGTCGCAATTTTTAACCATAATCATAATTTTCACTGGATTTTTTAACACGAAGGACTTGATTACAAATTGGAATTTAAAACTATAGTATGTACTTGTCATGTATGAACTTCCTTTATGTATGTAGTTGTTTGGGTGACCAGGAGTGGCAAAATTACTTTAGGGTTTCCGTTGCTTGTGAGGTTAAGTTCACGATATGTTAAAGGTCTTAAAAGCCTTGCAACATAAGAGCATCTGAGTCACCATTCCGCACTCGAGCAGTATTTAGGTACGTGGAATAAGTTTTACGCCTCCTTAAATACCAGGAGAAGCGTATCCATTAGGTCGGTAATTGTTTAGGTGTAATATAACTTCAATAATGGTCAATATTCTTGCAACGTTTACTACGAATAAATATAAAAAATATAAAGGCTTGTATATTAAAAGAAAAAAAAACTGTTTATTAATTATATTTTTTATAGACTAAGTTAACAAAAATTTGAAAAAAGATAGTCCTTTTGTCAATAAACATTATAACATCTTACAAGCTAAACTGAATGGTAATTGAGATTGTTCCTTACACTGCGTTTTCATTATAATCGTTCTCAAGATGATAGAAATACGGACGCACGCTTTCGTTATAGATTAAAGTTATTTTTTTTTTTTTCTTAGTAGACTGAGAGTAACTCGATGAAATATTAATTACGCAACAAACTGACCGTTTTACCTTCCGTTCAAACTTTATTTTAAACTGTACAAATGTTACGCTCTAATAACGCCTGTGTTGGCTTTCGACACCTTTTATGCTCCTGCAACCATTTCGTCAAATGAAGCTTCGTGTTCTGACCTCGATAACATATATTCAGGAAGTGATACACCTAAAGCTGCGCTGTATCTAGGCACGGTTTCTGCCCAAAATGCTCCTAAGGAGTTAACACCAGCAAATTCTTCAGGTGGTGCTATGTTAGTTTCGTCGATTATTTGTGCATCTATTTCTGCTTGAGATTCTTTACTTCTTTTAGCTCTATGCGGCTGTTGGATTGATGGAAGTGACTTAGTTTCACTTGGCTCTACTGTAGATGAAGTAGCCTTTTTTCGTTTTATTTTTTTACCATATTCAGGATTTTCTACAGAATATGAAGCCGATGGCACCACAGTTGGTGAATTTGTAGTTACTGTTTGACTTTCAGCTTCTACATTTCCATCTTCAAGTGTTGCAGGTTTTGAAGTGAATTCTTTTAGTTCTTGATATGCTAAGTGGCTTTGCTTCGGTGCAGACTCGGAAACAAACATGCACTCTTCATTCTTAAGCCCAGCATCATCAATACATTGATAACAGGTCATGCCATTTTTCTGGACCTTTTTACAAGCTGATCTGTCTTTTTGCTTAAATTCCGCTAATACATGCTCAACGTCTTTTTTGGGTTCATTGTTAGTATAAAATCCAGGCAATGCTTTTTTGTAATCGTAAGGCTGTACGGATTCTGTGTTCTCTGAGCTTCCGCCATCATTGGCCGCACGCAAGGATTCACTTGTTTTAGGTTTGGATGAATAGTAATTTTTATATTTTTCTTCGGAATTATCTCCGTTATCTTCTGTTTTATAATTACTATAGGGTTTTTCTTCGTATCTTTGCGGAACCGATTCTTTTTTTGTCTCTGCTTGATATTTGTCGGATCGTTGTGGTTGTTCTGATTTTTGGTTCGTTTCGGGCGCATCGGGTTCATCGTTACTGTCGAATTTCCTCTCCTTTGAATAAGCATATTTATTATTTTTGGGTTCCGCCACGTAAGAACATGACTCGTAATTTCCTCCGGTCTTAGCATCTTTGCAAATCATGCACACCATACCATCCTTTTTGACTTCTTGGCAATTTTCTGGGTTTTGTTTAATTTCAGCCGCTTGTTTATCTGACAGTTGTTTTATTCTTTCATACTCTTTATGATCATATCCAGAATCATATTTATACGGATATTCGTATTCCTTCTTGGGATCTTCCTTATAACTACTATAAGGACTGCTATCAAAAGCTTTAGGTCTTGAAATATACTCAACTTGGTAATCATAACTGCCGGCATCCTCTTCGCTGTTTTTTCTCTGTTTGCCTCGGTTACGTCCGCCTGCATACCTTCGAATACGTGCTGGCCCTGTAATATAAGGATTGGACTTGTAGTCATTTTGATCTTCGTGAATTTCTACTAAGTCTTCCTTGCGATAACCATAAGGATGACTAATTTCAACTTCAGTAACCTCAGGCTGAAAATAAGCTGCCACTGATGGATTTTTTTTTAACTTTGCTAAAACATCTTCTTTTTCATCGTCTTCTGGCTTATACACTTTATAATTAGCATCGTGAACAGTTCGAATATCATATCTTAAAGGGCTAACTATTTGCGCATTGGGTGCTACGTGAGGCTGAATTTGTTGTTGTTTCTGTTCCGCCGATAATTTTGCAGACTTGCCGGTAAGAAAAAAGCTTTGGCTAGCTATGGGATTGAATCCAAAATTTTCCGGCGCAAAAGTGTTCTCCACAGGCGTTACTCTACTTTGAATTCTATCAACGGAACTACTAGCGACTGTATCAAACAATTGAGGGTATTGACCATTATCTACTGTACGTACTGCTGCTGCTACAGGTTTTGAAGCCAACGAACTGATGCCTGAAATATACATTAAGTGCTTATTAAGCATGAGCTAACTACAATAATTGCGTTGCTTATATAAGAATGTGTAATATACTATTTATATAAAGCTTAACAAAACTACAACCAATACATGAGATTATTTTGCTTTACTAACCCGTATCTGCATCTTCAAAATTAGCTCCAAAATCGAACGAATCAAAAAATTCGTCTAATTCTTCTTCGTATGAAAAAGCTCCTTGAAAAACCACCACAATTATAAACTGAAACAATAATAAAATATGATTTGTAAGAAACAATTTACTTTTAAAAATATAAAGCGTTAAAAAAAAACCGTACCAAACATCCAAATCTATTATACATTTTTGCAAAATGGGCTTACACCCGATTGTCTCTTCAAAATCAAATGTTTTCTTGCTGTGTAGAGTTGTATTTCTCGTTTGCGTCGGGATGAAAGTAACGTCACAATTTTACAATAACAAGGTTTTATAGGCGTCATTATTGCGAAGGTGAAAGATCGGTGCAACAGTGCGCGCGCGTCAATCAAGCGTGTAAAACCGGGCAATGCCCGCTTACTCCATCCGGCGCGACCGCTGGGGTCAAACTACGATTAGGCTGAAATTACGTGATTCTATGTAGTACTGTATGTAACCGTGGTTAATGATTTTTTCAAGGATAATTATATTGTAATTATAGATACTTAAGGATAAATAATGAACTAAAAATTAAATGCTCTAAGTGTTTACTAATTCTTGTATCTACTTGCGTTGATTAAACAAATATAATATTTGTAAACCGATTAAAATAAACATACCGCTGTTAAAAGCTATTAAAGAAAATTACAGTAATAAAACTTATTAATTATAATTAATTATTTGATATAAATCGATATAACTTATTGTTCTCGGAAAAAATCCAACCAACAAATTCTGTAAGGATCCTTTAGACGTCGGTGACTTCGTTGAACGAAATAGTTCTGGGGATCCCATCCTATCTGGTTCAATATTCGAATCCATTTTTCTTTATGAACAAGAAATTTAGAAGTAGTAAAATTAATTAATAAATATGACATCATATTCGCCACATTTTTTCTTGACATAATAATAACAGTTATAAAATTCCTAAAATTCGATCAGTCTACGAAGCTAGTACCTACTATTCAAGAGTCAAAGATGCACTTTTATACAGATGTAATCTACCTTCCTTCCAATGAGTTCACAAACAGTATCAATTAATCAAAAGTCAAGATATGACCAAATCTAGGAAAACAAATATTATTTATATATACCTATTTAAAAATTATGCACTAATCAATAGATTTTTCACAATTCCTATACAAAACGATATCATTTTCACGTAGACAATACTTTTTATCTTACACCTATTTTAAATATAACTTATAATTTATAAAATAGGGTATTTACTGCATGCCATTAGTCTTAATTTATATATTTTTAAGATTAACTTATATGTAAATAAGCAATCTGTGGAATGTCCCGATGTATTTTGGCCGTATTAGGGCGGCCTAGAATACTCCCCCCAATACCATGCTGGCAGAACAGGGTGTCGTAAGAGGCGACAGAAGCCAGCCTGCTTGGTGGTAGGGCTTCGGGTAAAGATTA
>DWPT01004778.1:0-12875 GCA_018251895.1 Agathymus mariae mariae | reverse complement strand
AAAGCGATTTATACAGATGCATCATATGACAAAACATAAATATATATAAGTATTATACTTGCAGTATGTTGGAAAGGTTGATAACTAAACTGATGTTTATGAATTTTATGCACTTATGTTAGGATATATATATATATATATATATATATATGAAAGTTACGTTACCGTATAAAGTTACCTTTTTTATGTTAGTCTGCACTTCAGTGCATGCATTTTATTAATAGCTCTCTGCAAGATTTGTTCTTCTTCATGTTCTTCTTGATGAATAGAGAAATATTAATACTGACTGTTATTTCGGTTGCAATGTTCATTCACACCGAGACAACATCTAAATATATATCCGGGGAATGTCACGACAGCCCTATGTAAATGCGGTCAAAGAGGAAACTTAGCCGAAGAATAAATAATTAAGGTATAAAGATGTCAACATTAACGCCAGCCCATCGGAATATCTCGGGAGATTAAAGCGAAAGAATCTGGTTCGAGATCCGCCTGTACACGAAGTCTTCCATAAAAGGCGGCTCGTCGACAATGGCCTGGGAACTCGGCTCATTTGAGGAGAAAATATTACGTCGTGTCCGACTCGGTTCGCTAAATCGCTTTTAAATGGAACCTTGCGAAGACGTGTTATGAAGACATGAGGAGTGTGATTAGTGAACGTTGCAAATAAATGACTCCCATTTAAAGACACGCGATAAAATGGCTCAGAACTTTTACATTTTACATTTTATATTGCATTTGAATTAAAGTCGTTTCTTTTAAATAAGAAAGTCTGCGCCCTAAAATTTTCCAGATTACAAACGCACGTAACAGAAAAATAATCACATCGATATTCAAGGTTTCGTTAAACTGCAAGATAAAATTATTAATATCATGCAGATAAATACATTTGCGTCACACTTATACCGTTAAATCTAATATAAACAGAGGGCAGCACCGTCGCCAAATATGATATCACCGGGATTATCTCTATTTATCTGAACGTGATAACAGGATAAATTAACTTGGGCGCCATGATTGTTATCGCTCGGGTATCAAGCTAAATATCCGTCATGACTGTCGATTATGCATTCAGAATTAGATTACGATTCAAATGAAATAGGAATTGTGAATTATCCACGTACAGGTTAAGAAATAAAATAATTTATACACTAAAACCGCCATTAGGACAGTGAAACAAAGAAGTGAAACCAAGCTATACCGACAACAATGAAAAGTAAATGGTCTACTCTTAACTCAAAGTTGTCCGTACACATAGCTGTGTGGTAACAACTTCGTACAAAAAATAATTTTATTACAACTATCGGATGTGGCGTTTGTCTACGGACGTCGTCGCGTAAACGGTGCCACAAAAACCTGTAGCCGTGGTCCTTCGGTAAGAGCAAATCACAATGACCTTGCTCGGGCTAACGAAGGCTGCGCGCCGCACAAGGCTGCCCACAAAAGAAATAAGACAACCCCGGTACGAACCTGCCACAAAAAATAAAAAGCGATGTTCGACGAGTGCGACGAACCGAATTCTGTTTCTTTTTTTTTTAATTCCCGTATTCGTGATTTTTGAACAATAATATAAATCGTTAGATGCAGATAAGTTTTATTTTGTGGTTGAGAATTGCGCGTGCTTGCTCACATTTTTTACAAAACATCAGGCATTTTATCGTAAGAGTTGTAAAAAGTACTTTAACGATAGTGGGTATCCTCATATATTTTTATGTTACATCAAATGAAACATACAAGTACAGCACGTAATAACGTATGAATATTATAAAACGAACTTGCTGAACAAGAAACGGCAAAATTGGTCAATATTACAAAACGTAGTTTAAACCTACAAATTAAAGTAATATAGTAAGTAAGAAACAATCCGCTAATCGTGCAGATATTACTAAATATATTTATATACAGCATATAAATATATAATGCTATATGTGGGTTATTAAGCTACATATAACGTGGGCAGATGTGTGGCGAATTGGGTTACACTGATAGCTGGGTTAGAATTGAATTAGAGGCTAGTGCCGTGGAGCGTCGGGAAAAATACAAATACGTATGGATTTAGATGATGAAAAACTAATAGTTAGTCTTAATTAGTCCCTATTAGCAGACATTCTACTGCGTTTACGTAAGTAACCGCTACCTGCAGATTTAATTCGGTTGGTCCATCATAGGTGATCTCCTGCAATTACTTGTAACATAAAAATTAAAAGAATGACATGACAAGAGTAATATACTTGTATCTGTTACCACAAATACCTACAATCAATGAACTATTTAACTTTCTACATTTCTATGACAAACTTAAATTTTGTGAGTCGCAATACAATTAACTGTACGTTAGCGTTAATAAATATAACTAAAATGGATTATACCTCCTTTGTATATGACATCTAGGTATTATCAGGTGTTTTTTGGATTCTGAAGACTCTGAAACAGCTGATTGTTTTCTTAAGAACTGCAGTGTGCGCTCTAATAGAGCAAATACCAAGTTTACAGTTCACCTGGATAACGTAATTACAGCTGAGATTCCAAAATAAATTTCCTCACAGAACGTGAATAATTAGAACGTTTATTTTTGTTTAATTACATTTTCAGTACAGGCTTGCTAGCCATTTAACACCGACTGCTTGCTCGTTGACAACTTCTATATATATTAAGAACAAAGGACAATCTGCGTTCGTCTATAGTGTCACACCTTCATACCCTACACTTAGATTACCTCTATCTTGCAGGTGTAATAAACAAGTACAATTAAAAAAAATCACTAAAAACCAAGAACCGAATACTAATATTTATCTTTCAAATAAACATCTGCATTGGTCGGAAATCGAACACAAGACTCTACATTAGGAATCTTGGCCAGTTTAAACTACACCACAGGGTTGTCACAACGTGCATTCCTACAGGGTCATGTAAATATATTTTTCCTCGTGATAATTGTATTGGCAAGCGGCGGAAATAGGAAACATGCGAATTTTATAGCATTCAATACGTAATTATTGCGTTAGAACCACGATACATTCTTACTGTCGACTTCAAGTAATTCATTAGAATATGTGTCATGTTGTAGTACCCATTAATATACTCTTCTTAAGATGAGTAGCACACAGGTATGTGGACCCAAAATTGCATCAATCTTTAATTCGTGAAAATCTTTGAACATATTATAAATCTAAACTATTAGTGAGGAAAAAGGTTTCCGACATAGGGGCAAAGGGTTAAATTGTTTATTTATTTACTATGATCCACAACAAATAAACGGTCAATTTAATGCAATTTCTTTTTGTATCTACATTTAACTGTCCAGTATATTCGAAGAAAATGAGTGTAATAGACCATCTGACAGACACATTTAATCTTACAAGGATTAGACTTCTTAATCTTCCGTACCCTGAGTATTAAACATAGAAGTATATTTATTTTGAAAAGTATGCCCCATAACATAACTCTTAGTTAACTTTACCGTCAAACAACTTTTATAATCAGTTTTAAAACTGCAATCTCGCGGCACTAAAAATTCCACCACCACACCAATGTACCATAAATAATGGAGTTGAAGATTTTTGTGTTTGCATTCTCTAGCCGGGGCCTACCTACGCACGGCGGTGCCGGTGCCCCGGTGGTGGGCGGTAATAGCCGAGCCAGCCTCACTTGGTCTTGAACCATTAGCAACTCGACCGAAGACAACATTGCATGGATTTCTAATGATAAACCACTCACTAACTCTTGTGACATAATACAACAACACTTTACATACCCGCTTACATTAGATACGTACACATACATTTGCAAATGTATTAAAGATCGCTTTAAATATAACTTTCAAGAAATTACTTACTTACTTACTGTATGTCACACATAAATCACAGGGTCTGACTTGGAAACAGCGCGTATCCTATGACGGACCAGGTTCACGACTATCTAGAATAATGTCAATTTAAGAGGCCTATGTTCAACGATGGACTTGTAAAGGATGAAGGATGAAAATATATATGTACGAGCCTGCTAGCCGCTTGACAGTCTACATTAAATCCTAGGCGGTTAGTAGCGAGGAAACAAAGTTATATAAATATCAAAATCCAACATAAATCAGGTTCAATTCCCAATCTACATCACAGATAAATGTTACGTCTACCGGTCTTGATGTTTCGGGGCGTCTTAATTAAATATATCCATGACATCCATACAAAAATACCTATTACAGTGTGAGTTCGTTAAGTGTCTATTTATATACGTAAGCCTAATATTACATATCTTTGATGTCGTTATAACAACCGCGTTGCTCATATTTGTCCACAAATTTCCACTTAGAATAAAAAGGGTTAAGCCTATAGTCCAGCACGTTGAACAAGTGCGGGTTGGCAAACGTTTTTGAAAGTATCCCAGCCTAACAAACAGTTATGTTCAGTTCATACAACATAGTAGTCAGACAACATAGTTGTGCTGGGAGTGAGCAGTGAGACACATATCGAGATCTAATATAATTCTGGGAAAGGCATTGAAGATAAGCGCATTGTAAATTTATACAGACCACAAAAACTGCAATGAATTACTTTGTGCCGTATGATAACGATAAAAGTGCTGAGATGACGCAAAGTCTAGACGGTATCTGGTATTCCTAAATCAAAATGAGTAATTAATTGTATTCGTAACTGTAAATATTTTCTCAGGATGTTTTCGTTCATCACTTCAAATTATAATTAATTTGTAATACGCATATCTTTGATAAATGAGAAGTGTGCGTATGAATCCAGGTCTCGGAGCAGGGGGGCGAGTACGAAATGTATTTCACTGATAACATCAAGAACGCTACAACTAACAGCGCTGTAGTTGTCACAATAACTTCGGTGCTTAACAGATTTGTTGCAGAGGAACAATATTAGAATGTCTTGGTAGTTTATTACAATCTGATAATAGGACTACGTATCTAGGAGTCTAACAATCGCTATTATTGTTACCAGCGAACTTAGCTGCCTTGCAATTCATTTTATACTGAATATACAGTCGATAAACGACTTCTGTAATAGGATAAGGGGTTAATTCTCAGCTATGACCTATTGAAGCAACACCCACAGTTATTTTAATGATAAATCAAATGTCATTATTATCTCGCAAACCGACAAAAACAATGGCATTAGGTTACTATTGCATCTGTGGGCGTATTGACTTGTACTTTGTATACATACTATTATGAATGTTTGTTAGAGTAATATTAAATTTAAACCTGTACCGCATTATTAAATTAGGTTAATAAACTGATTTAATTAACTATCTTAATCGTATGCCTTGTTCAACAATACAAATAAGCAACTAATTTAAACCACATACATCGCTTTCGAAGTATGTCGATTAGATCAGAAGATCGACGTTTAAACCACTAAGCTATCAATGTACATAAAAAAAACATCAAACTCGTACATCAATACCATGCTTAAGTAGAAATTACATAAAAATACCTCCGTATTTAATGAGACGTACATTACATACACATATATACATTTTCGAGGCAATTACATAAACAAATAGAAATCAGTATGTCAATAAATGTCTAACACACCTCGTAGTTAATAGCAATGTTAGTAAATATACCAGTAAACTCGTAATCGCCGTCGAAAATTGTGTCTTAAGTAATTGGTATGTTAAATCGTTAACGGAAGCCATTCGGAATGGAGGTTTGAAGACAGTCGTTCGGTAAAAAGTTTTCGAACCACGGTAACATTGACTGTATCTGGTTGAGTAAATGTACGTAATCAAAGATAAATTTAGAATGGTAAAATAATAAAATTGTTGACCGTTTATCGTTACGTATAATATTTACTTTGTATATATTGTATTGTACTTTTAGTTTTACATATGTTAAAAATGTTTGATCCTGATTATTATGCTAGAATCATCACAGTATTTACATCACAGTATATATAATTTTACATTCAAATAATTTTGTTACTACTCCGCTTTTTATTTACCTACCTAAACCATTGCGTTGTACATACGCTATGTTGTATAATTACACACGATCGGTGGGCAATTAAAAGATGTTACCTCAACGCACCTATTCAATAAATTCATAAAAGTAAACAGAAGTCAATTATAGAAACAAAATAGATACTAATCAGCTTAATTATTCATCTTTAAAAATTGAATCCACATGGAAATCAACATTATACATAGAGTTTTATTACTCACTGAGTCGTTAGTTGTTTTGTCCCCAAATAATGGGATCCTATTAGACACATTCGCTTCACAGATGAGAGTCACAAGCGATGCCCCGCTGTGCGTGACGTGTGAACATTTTAATTGGAGAGAATCGCTCATTGGGGAAGGACCCCTCTGAACACAAATAAGTTTACTCAAAGTACTATGGTTTCGATCTCAATGCGTCGTATTTATTTGTAATTTAAAATCTAAAACTGAAACAAAACTATTCAGGTATTTATTATGACGTAAGATCGTTTATATCAAGAGCCCAGTTACCTCTGACCTGTCTCATATTTGTGATTGGTTCAATTCTATTCAGTAGCTATGCAAAGTGGCAATTTTTATCGCCTTTTCTTTACCTTTTTTATATATGGTACATGCATGAGACGTCCTTTTTCAAGCTAGCTGATACATTCTAAACTAAAGTTAACGGCAATCCACAATATTTTTTCTCGTTAAAGACACATCCGAAGATACCCAAAGTCAAATACATTTATTGGGTGCGATACGACGATACTATACCTGAGCTTGAGCTTGTGGCGCTATTTTCGAAACACGTAATAAAAATCAATACCCTCTGTAGTTATACGGCTCCCAAATAAATTTAGGTAAACAAACTTTTTACGAGATCGAGTCAAATGTTGAGAAATGTCTCTATTTGTGTGCAAACGTCACAATGTTACGTATTACGCCCACGTAAACTAAATACATTTATTATTGGCCCCTACAACTGATTATCAACCTTATAATTTAAAGTGTTAAGTTCATGTAACATGTTTTCGTGAAATGATGTTTGTAACTCTACGTCTTGATGGTTTTCGTAGTCACATGTAAAATACAATACTAGTGTCCGAGTCACGATTCTCTAACTACAATTTAAAACTTCCACGTATTAGAAAAAAATTCTTTATCTGGATTGTATTTTAAATTTAGTCGATACTTATCGATGGCTGGCAATATAATTTTATGTTGCTTTATTGTTGAAGCGACGTAATAACAGTTTTATTGGTTAAAAAAATTGAATATATTTTTATAGGTATTCAGTAGGCTTGGCAATCTATGGTGTAACATCACCCTCAACGCCAGAAATACAAGAACCAAGAAAATAACCATATACACCACGTTTCCACGTATAGTAAATGTATAATGCGAACTGTCTTCTTTTTGCTTTCTTTCGGGGGGATATTTACAAATAGAGGCTCAAGTCTGAGGATATGAGGTTCCTAACCAGTAAAATCCCCTTGGCAGTCAACGCATTTGGAAATAAAAATGTTAACACGACGTGGCTATCTATCAAAGAACAACAAATGCCGTCTACGATTTAACTTGAATATAAACAAAATTACGCTGAGTTGAGAGTGTGTCCGTCACACCAAGCCGGAAAGCACATAAATCAGGTTTACGAATGTGCTCTTGTCATCGACGAGAAAGATTGAGAACACCAAAGACTCGTGCGCGCGGTTTTATGTAAAACAAATCTTAATCCGTGCTCACGAGTCGTCTCGTCTTGCGATATTATTTCCGACAAGAGCTGTCTTCAGTTGAAAGGCTTATTGAAAATTTATTTATCTATCTATATCTATACTTTTAATAGGTAGGGGTCTCTATTAACGCAATCGAATCTAAAACAATAGTTGTTAAAATTTTTGTCTGTTTGTCTGTGCGTTTGTTCCCGCTAATCACAGAAACGGCTTAACCGATTTTGTTCTGGTTTTCACAAATGTATTGCAGTAAGCCCCGCTTAAAGTTTGTTTTCTTGCAATCCGTCCATTAATAAAAAAATTATGAATGAATATATATATTTCTAATTCACAGAACGAGAAAAACCCAGCAAAATGCAGATGCTACCTTTAAGCGTAAGGTAGTTTTTCCGAAGCGAAGCGAGGGCATTTGCTAGTAGTAAATATTTCTATACATCGTTTCGTTTATTACAATGTAATATTCATCGAACATTTTCTATTACTTAATGTAACGAAGTCAAATTCCAATTACAAGCCAGCCTAAAAACTAGTAGGTACATGAAATCAATTAGATTTCGGATGACAAAGCGAAATCTTATTGCTCTGTGACTTATGGAAAGATCACACGTGCATAGAATTACAATAAATTCTCACATAAAAGTTGGTGGATTATAAGTTGGTAATCTTCGGAACCTATTTGAAACATTCTTTTACCTTTTGAATGGTTCATTATTCTAGATGGATATAGACTATATATTCAGTACATTTATCAATTTTTCAACTCGAACGAAGTCGAGACGGACCACTGGAATTGTACACGTTTAATTAAATTAAAACCCTGTTTATTAAAGGCACTTGACAAACTAAATTATAATGATTTTCAAGAAATAAATTTGAACTTCTTCTTATTGAATCACACTAGTAGAAGTGCAAGTACTTATCAAAACATTCCTTCATTATTTACAGTGTCACATATCAACGTTATCAGTTACCACGTATTTACGTTTACTGATTTAAGATAGTGGTTGACCGGTACGAGCGAGCGAGTTGTGACGTGTAAAAGTATTATTATAATAATACATACATGGGTGGTAGAACCGTCAAGCTAACTAGGTAACTGCGAATTGTAAGCGACCGTCTCAGACGTCATCTTTGCTATTAAATTGGAAATTTATTTCCGTTATGTGTATTACATTTATTTTACTTTACTAATTTTAAACAAAATATAGCAGCTGTAGCAAGAAAAACAATGGTCGCCTTAAAGGCACAGCGATATCTTTTGGTGGACGCTGAATAATTATAATTAGGTGCGTATAATGGAAAGGGGTATATATACGAAAAGAAAAACAATATCCGGACCATCGAAAAACTTACTTGTTAATTAATTTAAAACTAAGACTTATTTATTAATTTCTAAATTCAACATTTTCCGGATCAATTCAAGAACTTTATAATGGAAAAT
Organism: Agathymus mariae mariae; assembly: GCA_018251895.1. NCBI lineage: Eukaryota > Metazoa > Arthropoda > Insecta > Lepidoptera > Hesperiidae > Agathymus > Agathymus mariae. Next base: position 3,758 of record DWPT01004778.1, on the reverse strand, counting down.
ATTATACAAAACTTAATAACGACAGAACGAAACTAATTTAAGCCTTTCAAACATGGAGAAGCTCTTACAAACATAGACCGAAAGTACCTACTACTTCTTGTTATTATTTCAAATTGCATAGCGCCATTATTTGATTCATAAACACTGAATTAAGATCCGTATCTTAACCGAAATACTTAGATCTTTATCCTAAACGCTTTTGCTGTGGTGGACTAGTTTACATCCGCATGGTTTATATTTAGTCAAGTTGTAAAACATTAATATAGCGGCATCATAAGGTACAGTTAGTCTGGCCGCAAATTGGCAGAATTTCAATGCAAAATTTAATTCAACCCACCAAGACAACCAGACGCCTCAGTTTATGTAGAACTATGAAGTTATGATTGATGGTATGATGGCATTTCGTAGATCATTTGTAATACATTTTTAATAAATCTTCTGAATTCTGTGTCATCCAAAATTTTTAACATAAAAATAGGTCCGCAGGAACTGATCAAACGACGCAAAATCGACAAACAAAATACTACTGTATCCACCTTTTTAAAGTCCGTTAAAACACCATTAAAAGAGTTAGCACATTAATTAGAATTTGCTGTATAAATTGTAACAAATGCAATGAATTGTTGAGAATAGGGCGAGGATGAAATCAAGAATATTTGCTGTAAGCCGAAATAGTTGGACACTTTCCAGGTTAATATTGGGATTGCTCTATTTACAAGCTATGTCTTAAAAAATAAATGTTTCATTTTCATTTCAAATTGACGGTTAAGTATTTTTTTCTACAATATACAACATTTAATTGTTGGTTACATAAGATACCATAAAGTGTATTTTCAAATTGTACTTCGCCAAAGATTTTATTACATAATTATTAATTATGATAAAAAAGCGAAGTTCGTCGTTTGATGCAAACTATCAAACATTATTATATCTTAGCAAAAAAGTAGGTCACGGATTCCCGGCGCCATCTCACTATCTATTCGCATGCATCCCACCACTTACAAAGTCCTTAGTTATTTATTATAACTTACGCGTTTATATCTTCACCGTCATTAACATGTATGATGCTCGTCACAGATCAAAATTACTTCTGACTGTACAGTACCTTCGTACCTAATAACAATGTAATGGCAAGTATTACCCTTAATTACACCGTAGCATTTGACTATAATTTAAATATTCATGTTATTGTACCGTTAATTAGTGCTGTTACATATTCAATAGGATTAAATATTACCATATTTAATGTTAATTTAACCAATAAATATGGTTTAATTTACCACAACGATTACTCTTTATTAAATCCAAAACATCACCGGCATTAATGATCATACCATTATTTTTGCCGCGGTTAAATGTATTAACGTTATATCACCAGTCATTTTGATCTGTGAGATTCGTGAATCACCAAGCAGTTCCTTTCATTCGTTAACGTGGTTATTTAAGGCCACTTCTGGCTTGCGTCTCATTAAAATTGCATATTTCCCAACTTATATAGAGGCAATAAGTATATTGATTAGTCTATCACATAATCCCTACTATTCATGAATCCCTCAATTACTTTTATAAAATCCTTTTAAAAAACTTCCTAATGCAAATAATGTCAATATAATTATAATATTTACACGTTAACGTCTGTTATATAAATATTAACAGGGAGAGTGTGTCTAAAAATATATATATAGTTGTTTACTTTAGATAATTTGTATGTTATAATTAAAACATTATATGTAAATGCACATGTTTAAACAAGCGCGTAACATCACGTTCAAAACAATTCAAGTTGTCTTTTTGAATAAATGATAGTATTACTACGAATCGAAACTGTGTCCAATGAACAATTCCGCGAATATACATACAGTATTGCTCCACTGTTCTTGATAACGACAAAATACTTCAGATAACTTGATAACAACTTGTATGTATGTGTGTTCTTCGAGCACTTAGTACTTTTAAAAAAGATCCACAACGAAACAAAACACATGTTGAGGCGGCAACCTTCACATATGACATCATAGCGGTGCTCATTATGTTAAAATTAATAACTTTAGTACTTACCAGCTGTACTTATCCCCATTCTCTTTAAAGGTAATGTGTTCTGCAACTGAAAATCCAAAGTAGGAACCGATCTCGCCGTACTTTATCACAGGAATCCTTGGCTCCAGGTTGAAACTGGAGGAACTATGTAAAATGCACAAAAATAAAACACTCCAACACCCAACTTCTGCAGCCATCGTTCAGTTCGTAATTTATTCGAGGACAATATCGAGTTATCGCACCAATTCACTGTTTACCAGTTGTTATTTGGAACATCGCGATTTTCGTTTGACCGCTCGAGCCGTGAATGACGAGACCCCCAGCGCCGTTGCCGCTTGCCGGCCAAGTATTCCCGCTCAACTTTACGCGTACTTCTGTTGACTACTACGTACTACGTAGACACAACATGCGCTACACGCAGTCGAACACACAGGAGAGGCGAGTGAACTCATAAAACAGCTCTATGTGTGCTTAACGCCATCTATTGAGCGAACATCGATATGAACCTTTAGCATGTGCTGGCATCTACTTAATTTGTTAGGTTCTTCGAGTTTTAACTGTTATAGTTCTAGTATTGAAATACAGATGTCAAGAACTATTAAATTAATAATAAAGGGACCAACTAAAATATTGTTTACGAGGGCACAAAGTACGTTATATATACTGAGATACGAGGGTTCATCAAGCAAACGAGGTATATTTATGTGTGTACAAAATATAGAGCGAACCTACTAAAAACGCTAGTATTAGATAACTCTGGAGGTAGTAAAATATAATGGTATCTTTTTTTACCTAAAATTAGAATTCAGAAATATCAAAGTCATTTTCCACACCAAACAATTATGTAAGGACATGAGGCTTATGATGAAAAAAATATTATAATGCCTGCACATAAAATTGAAATTAGTTTATAATTATTATTTTAATTTACTTCCTCCCTCGTTACCGTGAATTTACAATTCGATTATTGCATAGTTTGTTCCTTTTTTTAAATTTATATAATTCCCATGATGCAGTTGGTTGTATTTTGTATTGAAATTAGTATTGGAATTGGAGGGTTCTGGATCCAGTACCACCCAGTGAAATCTAGACGGTACTCATAGGTTGTAGTAAGGTATTTTATCTGTGAGGACTGCTACCAATCTCCAACGCAACGCAGCGGTGATGGCTTTAGTGATGCAGATCATGTAGCGCTCTGTAGCGCTATCTCCCAAAATTTTTACTTATCAGCATCCATTTAGTTGGCTACGCAAGTACATATCACCACAAAATTTTACCAGATGGTGTTCGCTTATAAATAGTTATAAAAATGTATTTATCGTATGTATTATGTGTAAGAATATTTCAAACAACTTTAAACACCAAATTTGATCAAAATAATCAGATCCGTTTCAGAGATACACGGAATAAATTTATATTTATACTGTATTGCCCATTTAATTAATTATATAGGTACAAAGCTGGTACCCGTTGCGCTTGATATTGTAAAGCATTTGGGTATACAATATTTTTGATTTTGCTATTTTGAGCAAAAACAAATAATCTTGTCGGTTTTAGTGGGTTTGTTTAGTGTTCCAATGCTGACAATAGATACAAAATTTCATATCAATTTGACCTATGGTTAAAAAAATTAAAATCGCTACCACCAACACCTATCCACGACTAACGTTACCATGTTCGTCGGAGTGGTCATATCGCCTTTTATGTAGTTTCATATCAAT
>DWPT01004777.1:0-12876 GCA_018251895.1 Agathymus mariae mariae | reverse complement strand
AAAATGAAATGACAGCACGAATGACATAACAACATGCTTTTACTGTCAACACTGAAAAAAGTTTCAATTTGACAGCAAAATCCCCATTTACAAAATGATCTGTCATTTATTGAATTCATTTGTTACAAAAAATGTGATAAATGAAGAACCGCTCTACCGATTTTGTGCAAACTTCACACAAACCATCTACTAAATAGTCTGAACAGAGCCTAAACATTTGGTTTGGACAGATGAGCTCGTTCTTGAGTTATAAAATTGCAACGAAAAGTGGCATTGATTTTTATATATATCGATACAAGATTCATAGACAATTATATATATTTGAATCATTACGTTAGAGAGCTGTATTTATTAATATTTGTAATGCCATTTGCTGGCACATGAATCAGGATGATATATACTTTTAGGCACGCAATAGGAACTCATTTAATAGATCATAATTTTAATGATTTATAGATTTGCCAACTAGATCAGTATTTGGGTATACTTCAAATGTCTTTAAAATCAATAGCGTCTACTTGAAGGGCTTTGTATTAATTGATATCTGTTGACACTCATAGTATTTATGTTATACAACTAGTATATAAAAATTAAAAGAGAAACGAATGGTGCCATCAATAAAGTAGACGCACCGTATATCAATCATCATTAATCCTAATCCGCTGAACTGATTAAATACATCAGAGTAAACACCCGAGAATGAATCCAAATAAAATATTTAATTGGAGATTTCATTGGCTGTATCTTTCTGTAATTGAAAAACGCGAATCTTCTTAGTTTATCTTAATTTAACAATCTAAACAAGCCGGAGGAAAACATCGCGAGGAAAAGCTATCTATCTTAGTCTGGGGAATGGGAAAAGGAATGGAAGACCATCTCATTAATTTTGTTAAGTAAATTGACCGGTATCTCATCAAGAAACATGGTTTAGAATAAAAAAGGTACCGGTCCACCGAAGCTTCTGTAAAGACCTTTATATTTGTGTGCAAATAATTGTATTTCTGTCTATTAGTGAAAAACTTTCAATTAAAATAATAAATACGTACATTTCCAACGAAGTTTTTTTAAACACCATTTATATTTGCCGATAAATAATCATTTGAGTCTGAGCACAATATTTTTTTAATTGTCCATTATTAATTGCTGCTAAAACTCAAATTTACTTACTTTAGTTAAATTTAGAAAATATGCCAGTTAAAGCAGCCAGTTGATACGCTTAATACATAATTATAACGTCCTTATGCGCTTATGCAAGTTTTTTCTTGTGGTGGTATATTTTTTACATTATCTGGTACATACATTTCAATAAGTAATAATTATTGACCGCTTCATTTAACTTTTTGTTTTCAATATTGGGTTAATCCACCTAATGGCGTTTTTGTTTGGACATTTGGTTTCGATTTTCCTGAACTGTGTTCTGTGTTTGAAGAAGTGGTTGAAATATTGATATATATATATATATATTACATTATATTGATATCTGTAAAACCAGAGGGTTAACGAAATGTTGCTGGTAAAAGAAAACGGTGAGACCCGCTTAGCTCTTAACATTTTATTAAGGAAACGTTTAAGGATGAATATGTACACTAAAGAGTATTTAAATATTGCTTCTTGATTATTTACTAAAAATAACATTGATATAGCCGAGTAGGTATAGTCAATATGAAATATGTTCCTGTTACAAGCCAACCAAAGCGAAAACTACTAGACTATAACCAATCAAGGCTCTTTTATACTAAACAGGTGATTGCAGATCTCATCGATATTCCCTTTATGCCTTCCGACTGCCGTGCACCGCGAAAATCATACTATTATTATGCACATACAAATGTCTTTCGAACTTATATGAGATGCGGACAAATGCGCCTCTTTGGATTTGGTCTGGTTCATATGTAATGCAGTGTTGACTTCGGGCAGATCGAATTATACAACGGAACTTCAATTCACGGATTTAGTGGAATATTCGCAAGGAATGAAGAAATCGTCTGTTTTATATGTTTATATTTTTTTTGTAACTAGTCGATATGCACAATGTCAATTTGTTTTCATTCAAAAGTCAACTTCAAAAACATATCATGCACTACGAGTAAGCACACTTTTCATGAAATAAGGTAAAGAAAAGTGTATAGTAGTCATTATAAGTGACATCTAAAAATGGTACGTAAATAGCACACTGATAATAACCGAGACAGAATTACAATTAAAGAATTACAAGCTCTGCTTCGGTAATTAAACTTTGCATTTCTGCAGTATAGCTTTCAACAAAAACCCTCTTTACTTAGTGCCCGGAACTAGCGCAGTATAAGTGCTCATAGCTTTATAAAGTTTCAACAGATCAATTTATATCCGTTGACCAGTAATGGTGACCTGTGAATTGAGAAAATAAAACAAATAAGTAATTTTCTGTGTGACTCGGTATATAGGTGTTAACAGCGTGCGCCTACTCCAAAAGAAAACCGTGTATCAAATGTACCTAACTTTCCGCTTCATATAGCATACATTTGCAGCGGTTTTTTTTAGTACTTTTAAGGTCACATGGCCAAACCGAAGCTTTGTTCTTTCGTCATGATAGTCAATCTAAGTCTCTCTTTGGTATTTTTGAATTTGGAGTACCTACTCGTAACACTTTCAACTGGTTACTAATAACAAAAGTATAGCTTTTGCGATATTCGATATGTTTTTTAAGTTCGTTAACACCAGAAATGTCTTTATTTTTCATAATAATTTATGTTCTTTCCCTTCCCATAAAATTATTCCTAATATTATTATTTCAGTCTTTAATACTCATTAACTCATAATTTTTACGGTTGTCCCAACTTTTTAATTGTACAAATGTTCCTTTTTTTATTCTGCTTATCTTAACTACGGAATTCCTTATTATGAGTGGTCACGCTCTTGGCCATTTATTTTCTTTCCTGTAGAGATTTACTATGCCTTTGCGCATTTTAAAGTGCCTTACAAATAATTTATAGCAAAAATATACACGAGCGTAAAGTAGACGCAACGCGACAGGCGTGAATTTTTACTGATACACGTTGGTTTATTATTGTGTTAAGAATGAACTAAGTGCCTTGAAATTTTTTGTTAAACTTAATTAAACTGGCAGGAAGACACTTACCTTAGGCCTTACTAAGTACATGTTTGTCATAGTAATATGAATATTAATACCAAGTTTGACATTCTGGTTTAAACGTGGCTTGCCTTGTCTCCAAACGCCTATTAAAAAACTTACAGCAGAGTGGAGTAATCACATGTGTGTGTGTGTGTGTAATAAATTTATAATATAATTTTTCCAAATTGCTTCGATCTTGGCTCGCGATGGCTACTAAAATCGACGTAACGTCGTGGACGTGTTTCTATTGGTACAAAAAATTTGTTGTGAAATTTCTTGAACATTTCTATTTTACAAACAAATAATTATCTATATACTTTTTATTTTATTTTTTTATAAAATTAGAATGATTAATTTTGCCGATTGTGATCCGTAATGGTTTCAATTAAGTGTAAATAAATAGATGAATAAGTTTGCAAATTTACAAAGTTGCTAGTGCGTGCACTTGTTCCCGCCTTCTTAAAATTTGGGAGTCTTCAATGTTTATGCGTTCAACATGTTACAGTTCATTACCACTAACCATCAGGTGGAATTGTTGTCAAGCATTAAGTTAAAATGTAAAAAAAAAGTAGACAAAATTATTTCTGATTTATTTTCAATAAACGCCGTCAAAATTACAGGTAGACCACATGATGTTAAGTGGTCATTGCTACCCATGTACATGTACATCTGCAACATCTGAATCACCGGCGTGTGGTTAACCGAGAATGAAACAGTCAATAAAGTAGTCAACCTGCATTTGTTAAGTTACTATTGCATTCTTCATAGTATCTATTAATCGGTTTTTTTTTTATATAGAATTTTACAAACCTTTCCAAGCATTCATAGTATAGAATGAACACCTGTAATTACATGTTCAAACTCACTATAACAGTTGTTTTTTTGTCATTTTGTGGGATTCTCCGCTTGACCGTACAAACAATTGCCATAAGAAACCTACATCAGAAAATAAGTACAAAATACACTACGATGCAATTACGGATATCCCGCAGTGCACTTTGTTGAAGTAAGATCTAATTTCTTGGACGATTTGTGTTAAAATTGTTTTGTTCTTTATGAAATAGTATTCTTTAATACACAAACAGAATACAATTCAATGTATAACCAATTTATACCTTATAAGTACTACCACCACTGGTTACGTTATAAGTACTTTTGTTCACTTACTTTTTTTTTTAATTTTGTAACAATACATAATACTGTACCCCGTATCGTTGTGATTCTACTGTCGCCCAAGTAGTCCCGGGTTCATACGTGATAGATAAATGTATTAATTTTCTTTTGTCACATGTTTCGATCATGGGCATTTGTGATGTCTCATTTGTTCATATTTATACCAAACACAACAAAGAGTATTCCCGTGCGAGAGTAGGAGTGTTTGTGTGTTAATTGATTTTGGTAGAAAATGACTTACAAAAGAAACAGGATAGACAATGATGTACATTTAAATATTTGTCTAGTTTCACTGCGAAGTTGTTCTAGAGTTTACTTGGATTGAAATATATCTTATACGTTGGCGCTTATAAATGTAATTGCAAAGTAAAACTTATCCCTATTTACCTAGTCGATAAATTAATTTAATGTTCATTATATATTGATTAACCTTTTGAATAACATTAATTTTCTTTTTCTACACTTAGTTTTTCTACATATATGAACTGGAAGTAATCCCGATTATGTGATTTTGTTACATCATATGTTCCGTCCGCAGAGTGACTAGTGCAATAGTTTTCTTCGGCACTTCGATAGTCACAGTGCACATTATGATATTCGTCGCGATTGATAGCGTCAGATAGTAATCGTTAAGCCATACCGTAGTAAGGAATTGTGACATTTGGATAAGCCACTAACATCTATGCGCCACTGGAGCAGCGTGTTTAATATTTTGTGGGTCTTCTAAGGTACGAGTAGAGATGTTTGCTCTACACTGAGCCGCTGCGATCAAAGCCACATAAAAAATTTACATCCCAAAAGATCACAGCAAAAGCTTAAATATAATTGGTTTTATTACCTTTCCCATGCAATGCGCGAACATTTCAGAAATTTCAATGGAATTCCTGGTACAGTTACACGCAGAACAATACGCACGCCTCGGAACAATTTGATTTTCAGCAGCATAACAGTGAAACGTACATCACGTACGCGTGCAGAGCGAAATTGGAATAGTTCGTGGAGTTTAACAAGTGAATGAGGAATATCATGGCCCTCAAATGACCCAATAAAACAGCTATACAAGGTTAATCGTTCGTGAACCATCAATAAACGAATCGATTTAAGTTAGCGCCCCGCAGGAGATGACTCAGCGACTGAAAGTTTAAATTGCCGGAGGTACTTTGAGGAGTTGCAAACCTATCGAGGGTAACTTCAAGGGAATCGTTATATATAATAGGAGATATTTTCTAAGTTACTATTCTAGATCAAGAGATCCGATAGATCTTAATGATATCTAATATTTATCTAACTTTGCATATACAGTTACTAAATATTCCTTCTAAATTTTTAAAACCCGGTCACCACTTAATGTTATACGAAACACAAATTCACATAATATCTTTATCTTTTTATTCGGCAGTCATCGGTCAGCCAAATGTAACATTTTTTAATATATTTAGATTAGCAAAATTCATGTCTTCGTTTAGAGTACGAAGCGCCGCCAAGTCGACGTCAATACACCCAAATATAGGTATTATTACTTGATAAAGCAACTACATATATTGATACAAGAATCGTAAGATATACACAGAATTTATTTGTCTTCATTAAACAAAAAAAACGACATGCACCAAGCTACAATAAACTCACGTAAGCACAAGGTTTAATAAGCTTTATTTACTATCCGATATCATTCCGATTTACCGTCGACGAGTCACGCGAATCTCTTATTCATTTAACTGATGAAGAAATGAAAAGTTCGATCCGGCTGATGCCGGTCGATGTTTGCACTGCTCTGCAAAACTAAAGCCTTTTACTCCGCTCCGCAGTCACGACCTAACGAGAGTCGCACTGTGTCAATAGATAGATATCGGGTTAGATACCGTGCGCTCAGATCAAAAGATTCTGCGCTTATGTAAAGGTATGATTACAAAATTTTAAGTGCTTAGAAAAAATATTTTTAATAGGATTTGGTAACATGTAGATTGAAACTGACTTGACTGACTGATTAAGGAATAATTTAAACCCAAAGCCAGCAATATTTACAAATAATACATTACATTTAAGCCCTTAAACGCAGCAAAACAATATAATATGTTTTACTGCAACGTAAAAGATATTAATATAATTTGAATTACATATTTTTGTTGTAATCACAAATGGTCAATACCACTGATCCACATATCCATCACCAGGGGTATCGCAATAAGGATGTTGTTGGTCAGCAATGCGTTGGTGATGCCTTTACTGTTACGGACGTCCATGGGCTGTGGTGACCACTTACCATCAGGTACCATATCCGCTTCTTTGTCGGATATTTACGTATAAAAATATGTATGTTCATGTCATTCGGGATCGACATTCCTAGTATGAGTGCGCGAGCGCGTCTTATATAATGAATTCATATTAAATAACGCCAGCATTTCATATTGATAAACAGGACTTCACCGAATTATATCTACGTAGGTTGGGTACTGCTCTCATTTTGCAAACGGATTTACGCTTGGATTTATACGTAAGTCATACGTAAGCAGGAATTTACTGTCAAAAATGTTGGCAAGCATTCTTTCCGAATTTAAAGAACTTTTATTATTCGCGTGACGTCATTCCCTCTACCATTGCTATTTGTCACCTATTTGATATATTATCTTGCTCTTGAAAAGGTGCAAGACTGCTTCGGTATATTTTAAATGTGACGTTGAATAAATATGTGACGTTGTTTGACTTCTTCGTTTTAAGCTCTTAAAGCAACGAGCAAAATTTAATGAATCCAACCTCTGTTCCCAAAAAAACATAGACCTTTCTAGACACTTCGATTTTACAATACATTAAAAATAGATGGCAGTTTCATTTAGAATCTTGTTAAATATAAGGGTAAAAAGTATGATAATAAAATAGTTACGTACTAAGTTTCAAGATACGTGGACTACATAGAAAAAATTATGATGTTAAAACTATTATTCATGATCATTATTATATATATGTTCTGGCCTTTTCTTAATACGCTTAAAGGCATAGTTCATTTTGCTTTCTAAATACGGAGTGGCATACTTCACATACTTTGAGAACATTACAGAAAATTCATAGAATTACACCGGCGATTATTTCTGTCGTAGAAGCTAGTGAGAAATAATTTCTAGTACCCATATAACTTTGCAAAAGTTAGAGTTGCGTGCAGGATTTTAACTCGCATTCTCTGTGTAAGAGACTTAGAGAGAAAGGAAGAGAGATCGCTGAAAGCATGTCACGTGTGTCACGAAGAGAATTCGACGGGTCTGGCAGGAAGCCACGTGGCTCGTTTATGTATCTTAATATTTTGACGCGCGCTCTGACGACGACAAAACGGTGAAAGAAATCCAGAATCACAGTTGCAATTCGTAAAGCCATTGGCATGTTTGTTTTCGAGACACTGATACTTACATGGCAAGGCAACGCTACAATTCATGGAGTTGGAAACGTTCCCTCGTTTTTTATTCATTTCGAAAATGTTTTCGAAACTTCTGGCGCCAAAGTTTGTGAAATGTTTTCGGGACTCCTAACGACAAAGTTTGTAAAAAGTGTATGAATGAAATGTGCTACATGAATCCTCATTAAAAATACGTCCAAACTGTATAACGTGTCCTCATAATGTACTTCAAATTGTATTTAATACGTAGGTATTACATTCCAGTTACTCAGACACGATTATCTGTGTATCAGATTTGTATTACCATAGATTTTGCTGTTTTAAATAAATATTTCAGTATAAAAGCTCAGGAAACATTTAGATCTTTGTATATTTTAGATACGTGTTGGAGCGTCACATGATCTGTTGAACAACTGAACAAAACTTGAACAATTGTAATATTCAAACAACATAATTGTTTTCTCTAGACCGTTAGGCTAGGAACCGTAAAAGTGGTCATATAAGTCTGAAATTCTATATTTATAAACTGAAATTATTCATACTCAAATACATATATTACAGAGCAACGTTTGCCCAGTAGGGAAATATTTACATGAATGCAAAAAGTATACAGGAATCTCATATAAACTATTAGATGTTAGTGTTACATTTATATAGGAATTTGTAAAAGAGCAGACTTTCACGCGAAGTGGTAACCGTCACATACGATTGTGAATAAGATAAAGATTTATTTAAAAGATATTTCACGGTTGATTTCTAAAACCAAAGAAGAAACTGGCCAGGCACATACCAAATCCTATTGTTATGGATGACTACAATTGGAATTGAGCTGGATGGTACGACTGTCCCGTCCGTTGGATTTCGTCTGATGATTTGTATTTCAACATGGATGATACCTTGTATCTTTGTTCTATAGTAGAAGCTGTTAATGCGTAACACTCTTATTTCCAGATTTTTTCTGAAATAGTTGGATTATTACAGAACTGACTTTCAACATACTTGTACTCACCCCGAGAGTTACTCAAGAATAAATGGAATAAATAAGTTAGATAAGACTTCGGTACGCTCTACTAAATAAAATAAAGAACGTTCGAGCACTCGCGATCTAATTTAGCAAAGTGAAACTATGTGAAATAATTTCGAGAACTACTTTTGCTGCTGCGAAATCACCAAACTAAAAATTATTGGTGTGTCGAAGTTATTTACATTAGTTGACGAAAATGATCAAAACCGACATTATAAAACATGTTGCCAGTTATCCATGACAATACTATATAGAGAGAGAGAGTTTGAATTTTGTAATTTTGTGTGTATACGGAGGGTAATCCCCGCAACGACGATCTATTTGAAAAACTCTTTTACCATTTGACAGGTATATACCCATAGTATAAAACAAATTCTCTGTCTCTATCTCAATGTGATAATCTCGGCAACTATGGATTAGATTTTCTTAATATTAAAACTAATACATTGGCGAATTAACGAGAAAAGTTTAAGTGTGTGACATAAAATGAGCAATGATTATTTTGGGTGCTACTACTATTTGTGAACGTAATGGGTCCCTGTTAGGTTAATTAATTAAATTTAATATCAAATTAAAACAATATTGATCTAAAATATAAAACTACAATAATATTGTAACAGTCCCGCCATTGTATGATAGACATTTCTTACGAATTTGTTATGAAATGAATTATTCTTCGTCATTAAGACACAAATTGGATCAACGCTATGTTCGAGATCGCTATGGTATGAAAATATTACGGAGTACCTTCAAGTGCGCAAGTTTCGCCATGATGTTTTCATTCACTGAAACCGGTGATAATTCATTTCTGTTAACTGTATTAACCAAGTTAGATACCAAATAAGTATTTGTAAAATACGTCATGCGAAAAATAAGATAAATCATGATGAAACTGATATTTCAAGCAAAATTATTAGTAATTATTCAAAACGATAAGTTAAGCAATTCACCTTTCAGTACGTAAAGTAACATATTTATAACGATAGGTTATAATCCGCCCTTACATAATACTGCAGAGCACATCGTGCATCTAACCTTTAGTTCTTAACATCTCGCCCGTCCGGACAAAGCGCTTTGCCTCATCATTTATAGCTCACACTGCTAAGAACTGAAATAGATTGGCTGCGTCGCTGTTTCTGTCAGATTATAATGTAGGTATCAAGGCAAGCGTCTCTTATTAATTCAGTATGCTTGACCACCTGCTTCTGTGGCTGGTGTTACCGTCAGACGGAATTATACGATTATTGCAGTCACGCACAAATTATATTTCATAATGAACTACATAATTAATTAAAAATATTTTACATAATTATGTAGAATATCTTATATCCCCGTACTATCAGTCAGATCAGTCAGTACAGTCAGATCAGAGATATTGAAGTGTGTTACAAATTAAGGTGTTGTATTTATAATTAAAAGTTTATTTTAAAAATGTATTCCGTTTTATATGATTTGTGTAAATACGCTGTATTCACGCAGACGCAAATGAATCACGGCCGGCCACCGAATACCACGAAGCCACTAGAAGTGACCGCTAGTGATAAATGACGATTACTAATGTTAATAGAATTAACTGCACTGAACTGATTAATTGTCCTGTGGTCTAATTGCGGCTGAAATTGCCTATTGGATGTTGATTAAGTACTAAACAAATTCTTAAGAGATTAAAACAAAATACAATAAAAGGCGGCTTAATTATTACATTTCACATATTATAATTAAATTGAAAGCATTGTATTTTTAATAGTAAAAGTTAAAAAAATCGAGTAACACGATTAATGTTTCTTATTTGATTCATGAATAATTCATTTTGGCTGGATATTAGTTAATGAAAAACCTATTACATGTAATGTTAACTGATTTATGAACAACTAAAATTTGTTTATTCAAATTACTTTTATGTTAATATTGGGGCTTATCGTGTAGCGTGTGACGAGACTTATGCATATTTCCTGTAGTTACGCAATGTTGGTACAGTCTGGTATGATTTTCACTGTAGAAACTGCGAACTAATACCACATCTGTTGTATCTGAATCAATATTTTCAAACGGCAATCTACTCAAACTCGTACTTGATAATAAGGTTTCCCATTCACCTGATCGTGATTCGTTAATAAAACCCCTGCTTCTCTTATGAAATAAACACAAAACGTTTGTAGATAATGAAGGCACCTCAAATTCTCGGCCATCAATAATGTATGAATTTCAAACTACAAAGTATGGAGACAAACACGGGTTTGGGGGTTCATTTGCACGTACCGATAGAATTGCAGTTCACGTGCTCAACAGAGGTGCAGGGCGCATTGTTTAAGATCAGCGATTGGTTTTGATAACACCGTTAAAAAATTGCTTTAGAGATACGATTAGCTGGCTTGACAATGTGTGGAAATTATACAAATCAAACTGGATAAACAGCAAAGTCGATAAGAAACATATACCAACTACAAAAATATCTGCTCGAACTGAAAATTCACCTTCCGTTTGACGGATCGACTTTATGTCGTCATATTGTCTCATTATTAATAATGTCCTTAATTTACTATTTTTATGGCGTAAGAAACGTAATTCTTCTTCACCTTCGCTTCACGATAAATCAAAAACAAGACACATTAAAGTTGATCTTTTAGTTATAACAGAGATGTAGTAGGACGAGTATGATTTTTTTTATTGTTTTAACTCTTTTTTCTTTTCAAGTGTACTTAGATCGATATGTACAGGCACCTTATTCCTAAACACAACTAAAGCATTAACTTGTACAATAGCATAATTTGTGTTATACCGTATTGATTTTTCAATTTATTCTATCCTACCCGCTACCGCATATTTCATATCGCACCAATGCAAAACTTGGTCTCTGAGCAGTCGCGACGGAGCGTGCCTTGCATGTCTAATGTCGGAAAGCGGATTGAATGAGAGTACTGTTCAGGAAGATGAAAAAAAAATAACGAACACGGGAAGAAGTGAGGAAGGAATACAATGCCTTTCAAACCCAAGAACAGTTGTCTCTTCAGTTAAATTGAATAAGTTTCGTGCAGTGCACTGTTATTGGGCATTCCATCGAGGATTCCAACGGAATGGAGATTTAAATCTAATATGTCGGAGACATGTTGTTCTGGGAGTTTTTATTAAAGCAATTTCTGAATAACTTAAAGGTGGAAAAGGTAAAAACAGGAACAGTATTTTTGGCTCTATTATATAATTTATTTTTTTAACATATTGGGGCGGCCGAGAATATTCACCCTAAACCCGCTGGCAAATCAGGGTTTCGTAAAATGTGTCAGCAACCAGCCTAAAGGTAGGGCTTTATATTATTATTGGTATTATTATCTTATCGTGAAGCCAGCCTGGCTAGCTACACCCTCCTGCTAGAATCAGTCGTCAGACGACTCGTCGTGTTCCGGCTGGGGACTTGAGAGCCATTTCTTTTTTCTTTCTTTCTTCTCATTTTCTGCTTGATAACGCATCAGTGATACCTTTGGCTTTGCTGATGTCCATGGCCGACGATGACAAGTTACCATCAGGGTGATCATCTTCTCTTTTGTCGGTAATTAACATTAAAAAAAACTTATGTTGTTTATGTATAATATTAGTAAATTAATAAAACAATAATTTCAACTACAACTTTCCTCTCCGATTTCAAGCGGAATAGTAAAATAATCTTCATTACATACATTACGGAAATCTCTCATGTAAGTACATATTCTTACGACTTTTTCACTTCAATAAAGTGATGATTAATTTCTTATATATACAGAATTTTAAATTTGGAGATCCCTGAAGAGTTCAAACCTAGACTGCACTTCCACTGCACTGTCACTGCTGGTTAAGTAGAAATTATTAGCTGTTATTTTACAGGTATAAATCGCTCTTATATGTATTTATCAGATATTTGAGAAGCTTTATGTATATGTAGTCACACGATGACACACTTTGTAAACATTCTCCCTTCCCGTAACATAATTTATGGATGATTGATATAGCCTTGAAGTAAAAGATAAATAGGGAATATAAATCTAATATATAATTAAAATAATAGAAATACTGTCAAAATAAGCATTATAATCTTAAATAATAACTAATCAATACCGAAGCGAGCTGGTGTGGGATAGGGTTAAATATTTAAAATATATCCAGAAAATAATTTCTGTTCACTTGCACTAATTTAGATGGTTTTTTTTTTGG
>DWPT01004776.1:0-12876 GCA_018251895.1 Agathymus mariae mariae | reverse complement strand
CCTTGGTTTCCCGTCCTTTATTTGTCTTTGGCTGAGCGTACTTACGCCAACGCCATTATAAATAAAAAAAAAAAAATCTATGATACGGTAATCATATTAGTTTGTGCTGTCAGTGCTCATTGTTGTCACATAAATGATAGTCGTCGTAATTGTGATGTGCTGATTGAAGCATAATATTTAATAGTATTGTATTGCAAATTCTGAGTTTGTGCAAAAATACAGTACCTTGATTGTATTGTAAATAAAAACATGCGATTAACACAAATCTTATTTCGTAGGGACCATTTTCCCAATGGTCACATTTTTCGGGGAAAAGATCGCTTAGTTCGAAGAGTTGAACCAGTTCATCTTCGACGGCTTGAAAAAGACTTCGCTTTAGAGGAACAAAATATGTTATATTTGAGGCATCCGTATCTAACGGAGGTATTGAATATAATTTAAATAATGTTGTTACTTTCCACTTGAAGATATTTTGATGAGGTTATAAATTTTTACTATGTAACATTAAAACACCGTAATTTTCTCACATTTTTTATTTTTGTAGGCAGAAAGCCATGGCCATACAAAAGCACTAGGAAAGAGAGAACAGAAGATAGAAAAAATCCTGGATCACTCAAGAAGACTTTTCAAGCAAGATGTCACTATTTATGAAAGATTGCAACACCTTCGTGTAGGGGAAAAATGGGACTAAATAAACAAGTTCGTAGCGTAATAGCTTAGCCCTTTTATTAGCTTTAGAAAATTAAAAGTTGTGTTGTGTATTCGTTTTTTTTTCAAATACTAGTAGCAAAGTATACACAAATTAAACATTGCAGACCTTGAAGGTTTGGTCTAGTTAGACTTAAGGAGTGGATTTGGACTGTGCCCTGTTCTACAGTAGTACTTAATTATAGGACATTTTTAAAATGAAACTTTGATAGAATTAATTTTCTTTAGGGTTTTTTAGAAATCATCAGAATCAATTTTCTGTGAGAATTAAACTTGTTTGTACACAACCCAGCAACTTAGTCTGCTACTCAGCAGGGTGCACTATAATCATAGCAAGTGGGCTTGAACTCAAGGGTATATAGAGTTCCTTGCACATCTACAATCTTCATGGAAAATTAAGACACATTATTAGTATAAGTAAGTAAGAGAGTTCTTAAAATGCCAGATGGCTTGTGGGAATATAAATTGATTAGACTGAGATAAATAACTGCAGGTGTGGTTAGTAATGGAATGGGTTTGCTGGTGGAATTTATTATCCTCAGATTGCAGTTGCTCTAGCCTTGTTGGGCACTTCCAGGAGGTTTAAATCTTTGGATATTAATGTTGATCATTAATGCCTACTGAAGCAGCAATATAGGGTAGCTTCTCAGCCTTCACAAATTCAAGGAAAACCTAATAGGTAGAAGCTAATGAAAATAAGTAATTATTCATATATTTTTAATCAACAACACTTTATACACTGTATCAGAATGAGATAATGACATAAATTTGCATATTCTAAAAGCGCGAAGCACCAATTTATATCACAATAACACATAGAAGCTACATATAAATACAATATTTGAAATTGGTTCAGTTATAATTTTTAATTCACCAAAGGTCTCAGAAGAGGTCCAAATTATGGTTCACAGGCTAACAACAATGGGAAATCAGTGTTTAACTTGCTTTTTGAAACTACTAATAAAAAAAAATCTCCACTGTTCATAGTATCTAAGATTGTTTAATACTGTTTATTGATTACACTTAAAATTAAGGTACTAGTGACCTTCACTTAATGAATCAATCAAATTGTACCCTTAGGTTTATTAAAGCCAAATAACTTTCTAGGTGCTGTGAAAAACGGAAGGCACCAAACTATCAAGCAAGCACAATTTAGTGTCTCAAATATTTATCTTGACTTATGATAAGAGATAGAAAAAAAACTACAAATGAACTTCTTTAAATTTTGTATGGTAATGCTGTAAAATAATTCTTACCCCTTACTCGAGTTTGCGATTCTTAGGCATTCTATTAAACTTACATTTGTACTATATAAAATTAGAAGCATTAGTAAAACAAAATACAACAACATAAACTATAATAATTTAAGGCAACTTTGTATATATGGAAAAATATACCTGGAGCCATTAATAAAATACATGCATTACATTGTACATAAAACTGTAAACATAGTCAACAGATGTACAAGTTTATTATTATATTGGAATATAAATTAGTTTGCAGTTTATAAGAAACCAGCCATTTTAATTAATTAATGTGTTTGGTCCAAGCAAAAGGATCATCTTTAAGATCTTTTTTATAGAGAGATTTACCTTGGTACAAAAATTCAGCGAATTGAGAAACAATAGGGTCGCGCATGCAAGAGGCAACAGAAATTACTTTATCCGATTTGTCAAAGAAGAAAATTACAAATTTCAATTCATCGACATTTCCTTCTATTTGGACGCTGGCGGCCTTACCGCACCCAGCGTAGCGGATCGATTTTCCGAAGAGCATCGTCCAAAAGAAGGGCACCGTTCTCAAGGGCGTTTCTTTTTTCAATATGTTTAAAGCAGCCGTTCGGCCGTGATATTGTGCCAAACCAACGTGACCAATGCTCATCTGTTCATTGTTTTGTGCAAAAACTGGTGCGAACGCAATGTCTCCGCCAGCATAAATGTTTTTGATATTCGTCTCCAATTTATCATTTACGTTAACCGCGCCATTTGGCCGCATTGCGATACCGCTATCTTTCAGGAAGTCTGTATAGAAAGTAGTTCCCACGCCCAATATCAGCATATCGGCTGGTAAGGTATTGCCATTTTTGAGTTCAACTGACTTTATAAAACCATTGTCCCCACGGCATTGTGTAATGGTAGTTTCAAATTGAAATTTTACACCCTTTTCTTCAAATAGCTTTCGAAGGCTATTACCAATTTCATTGCCGAAAATTGTACCCAAAGGAGCTGAATCTTTGCCAACCACAGTCATCGACTTAGACTTTGCAACACATGAAGATGCTGTTTCCAATCCGATAAAACTTAGGCCTAAGACTACTACATCTTTATCTCCGTCCGAACCAAGGGCCGCCAGTATATTTACGGAATCATCATAATCTCTGACTGTAAAGACATTCTTTAAGTCAATACCAGGTATATCGGGCGTACGAGGTTTAGAACCGGTCGCCAAATAGAGAGCACTAAATCGAAGTTTCGTATTATTACTAAGATAGACTTGTCGTGTTTGGGGCTCCACTTTGATCGCTTGGACACCTTTCAACACCTCAATCTTAGCATCATCATAGTACTGTTGCGACCGGGCTTGAAGTTTTTCTATATCGGTGACCGTACCTATTTTAGATACTTTGATCCTATCATATGGTAGATAATTTTCTTTAGCGACAAGAATTATACGTCCCTTGAAACCTTCGCTTCTGAGGGTTTCAGCGCAGGTGGCTCCTGATGGTCCTCCGCCCACGACAACCACCGCAGCATCATCACTGCAGTGACATGATGCTACTTCCACTTCTTTGATTCGTTTATTAGATTTTAAGTCGCTTATCTTGGCTCTGACCTGAAAGAAAATAATAATATACGTTAATTAATGCCATTGGATTTTCTCAAAAAAACTTATGACCTATATATAACCTCTGATTATATGTGATCTAAAACCTTGGTATCTGTTTTTCATTCGTTTGTCAACTGATTTTCTTTATATTATTTTGTATGGTAGCTATTTTTGACTGTATGGTTTAGAGTTATTAATAAAAAAAAAATTTGGTTGGTATTTAAGATGGTATGTTAGTAGGGATGTAATAGATATGAAATTTCGGATCTGGATATGGATGCGGATATATGAATAACATTTTACATGTTATTCATATATCTATATATAGTTAATTATTTCGGATTATCGATAATTTCGGTTACGGATATTAGATGATTTACGACTTGGAAAAAATATATAATGTATTTACTAGGTAACAGTTTGACTTTAATTCGAGTTATGTAACATTATAATCACAGAAAAAAAACTAGCCTTAAAAATTAAATAATAAAAACTGTCTAAAATGAGGACGACGCGCCTAATGTGTCGGCTCGGCCGGCGAAAATCCGTCATAACGAATTTTATCCGAAACTTTTATATCGTACTAGGTTATGGTTTCGGATGTATTTTTATTGCGGATATACGATACTTTTGGTTACAGTTAAGGAGCTCCACAAAATCCCTAGTTGGTAGCTATTGAAGTTTTATCATTATAGAAATCTTTTGGAAAGAACGTTTTTTAACAAATAAAAAATTCTTCATATATATAATTAGTCAAAGACAACTCTTCAGAAAGTTTTTTCCTGTGTTGGTTAACCGATTTTTTTTTTTGGTAGCTTTTAATCAGTTTTAATGTTATCAATAAAAAAAGGAACAGAACATTATTTAATGATTGGGATCCAATTCTGACCACTATGCCTAGACACTTGC
Source organism: Agathymus mariae mariae (assembly GCA_018251895.1). NCBI lineage: Eukaryota > Metazoa > Arthropoda > Insecta > Lepidoptera > Hesperiidae > Agathymus > Agathymus mariae. The sequence continues at coordinate 8,433 of DWPT01004776.1, read as the reverse complement.
TAAAGTTATACCATAAATATAAAATTATACACTCGGTTCAAACAGCTATAACACTGCTGTAATATGATACATTGAATTATCCATTCAAAAAGATCAAAATCTCGGAAATTATTTTTATCTTGAAGCCTCAAGGGAGTATTCCGTTTCCGGAATAGTGTAATTGTAAGTTAGTATATCTCTATTGTATATGTATTTTAATCTAATCATATACTTAATTGAAATTAAACTTATATGAGATTTTTAATAACTTTTCGTATAAGAATTATTTAAACCGTACAAGAAAAATAGGGGAACTATTGTAAAATATTTCACTTATCTTGTTTTGTGAGTCAAAACAACTAGAAAGCAAAAAGGCGCTAAGTTTAAGATTCCTAAGTCTAAGATTCCCAACCTGTGTTTCATACGTAAAAATTATACTAGTGATGGCGGCGGAAATACTGAGAAGTTGAAACAGTTAACTTATATAAATATTTTTATAATATAATGTCTACATTGTGTAGTTTAAAAGTAACCATATAACTAAAAAAATACTAAGATGCTAAACTTTAAGAGAAACGACAATTTTAGGAGTAGCTATAGGGTTATCGGTGGAGGGGGACTCATAAATAAAAAGTTTTATGCTGGAGAACGAAAATAGGGTGGAAAGCACTAGTCTAAAGGATTCAATACTCTTTTATGAATTTAATTGTACGTATATTATAGCATACATTCCTCAATCAAAATTAAACTTGGGCGAGATTTTACTCTAGTTGGTTACTTATTTGTATTGTATCATATCGAAAGTTATGATTCGTTGATTGAAACTGCATATCTACGTCTGTATAGTTTAGACTTTAAAAAAATGTATGTTATACACGTATACTTTAATAATGTATATCATACAATGTTTGCTACTGAGTAATAATTAATGCGCGGGTGATATAGTCGTGCAAATAGACTGTCGAATGACGTAATCAAAACAGATGCTAAAAACCTGAGAATATAAAACAAATTAATGTTATTATACGTACAAGCAGTATAAGGTTGTGCCGTCATATAAATGATTCTATCTATTTTTGCCTTCCAGCCGACTTTTGATCATGGAATCGACATCCTACTTGCCAAAATAATCACTCGCGTCAGGTCCCTTCAATTCTTTACTTAACGTAAATCGGACGGCTCTATTGTAGCATGGTATGATTTTTTACCCAAACCCAACTGGTTACCTGGTTGTGAAATATTTTTAGTAATCAATAAATATATATAATTATTACATCATAAAGCGCTCAAAAGAGGTAAGCATGTTAGTCATGTCAATGTTATATTTATTTTATTTAGGCACGGCGCAGATACCTACGCTATGGTTGATTAACGATAACCACAAAATTATTCTATTTATGGTGTTCGCGTTTCGACAAATATTCTAGAGTCAACTAAGATTTTTAATAGTTGGAAGTAATTCACAAAATTCACACAAAATTCTAGTTGGATAGCTGAAACATGAATGAGGCTATGTTGCCCAGTCCCTTATTATGAAGATTGCTGTACATTACACCACCTAGATAAATTCTCACAATATTTGTGCGTGGTAGCAAAAAATACCTGTCTGGCTAATTCTAACCCTCCTTTTAGTTTATTTTGATGTCAATTATAAAAAAGGGGCCCACAGGTTTTATATCTAGAAATGTTTGCTTTTTGATGGCTTCGGTATTGCATATGTCCATGAGTGAAGGTAACTTGTTAATAATAAATTACAGTCTACGCATGCCTTGGCTATTTACTGACAAGAATATTCATAAAGTATAAAGTATCTTATAAAACCAAATATAAAATTGTTTCGGATTGTCGTCATTATTAATCATTAAATGTTCCTCAAAGCAAAACAGAAGTACATTATAAGTCTTTTTAATAACTATAAAAAAAACATTGAATAGTTTTAACTCATTAAATTGGATTAATATGTAGTGAATAAAATTTTACTGAAATTAAAATGATGGCAACATAAATACACACTAGACAAGTTTTTCAAATCTACCGTCCGTATGATGGAGTAATTTAATCTTTATTTTTACCTTTGAGAGAAATACTGTTATACATTTCGGTTTTTATTTTGTTACAACAAAGAAATTTATTCTTAGAAAAAACCTTATATAGATACATTAAAATAGCATAAGAAAATTATTTGCAAAATGCTTTGCCGATTATGAATTTATATGCAACAAGAAAATATAAAACTCACCTTAACTTCACCCTTATCAGTAACAGTGACTTGGTAGCAGGGAAGAGAGTCAAAGCCAGGGAAATCTTCAATGTCTCCAGTTTTGAGATTAAAGCAGGCACCGTGCCATGGACATCTGAGCCTGCCATCGCCCAATGCACCAGAAACTAATGGTGCACCATAGTGGGTACATTTAGTTCCCAGAGCATTGAATTCACCTTTTTGTTTTATCACCAACACCTTGCCATCCTCACCAATGTCAAACACCTTCATCTCATTGTCTTTCATGTCAGTGGCTTTGCACACAATTGATTCAACATACTGGGTACTGGAGCCAGTACGTGATATTGTCCCACCTATTGACATGTAATAATAATCAGTACATGAGAACTTATACTTTTCATATTCAATATTTATAGTAAATTATAATTTATTGGAAGTAACAATAAATCCCTTGACAAGGTGATTGGTTTGCATAACTATAAAAATCATAACTTATCCATGACATAAATGCAGTTTTTTTTATAATGGTTTTTAATTATCCAGGATCTATTCAACCTATGGCTTCTGAATCGAGTAAATAAGTGACTGAGTGCAGAGAAACAATATTCACATATGTCAAAGAAATCATGGAGAACTTTTAAATATGCAGGTTTCCAATTACCATTTTTCTTCACAATCGCAAATGCTATTTAATACACACAGAACTTCGAAACATTACAGGTGTTTACAACATGGAAACCACTAGCCTATCATTACTTCTCGTAATTCGTACTTACGTTCATTGTTGTCAGTTTTTCCTTGTTCACTATTAGGCGAATATGATCTGGAGTATGAGCTACCCATTATTAGCCTTGGATAAGTTCGACCTAAAAATATATACTGTATCAAACTCTTAGTAAGTTAGTAAGTTAACTATGACATAGGGAATCGATGAGTAAACTGTATATAAGTAAAGTATTCATACAATCAAGTTCTAAAATGTCGATTTGAATACTAAAATATATGACACTCTCATAATCTTTTAAATCCTTACAACTGTAATAATTCGGGATATTTTGAATGGAATTCCATGAAATAAAAAAGAGAAAGGATTTACCTTGAATAACCCGCCGTATCAATAGTTTGCCACTAACAAGACAACTGTTGATAATGTTAATGTTGAATAGATTTGTAGAAAACATAATTGGAAAACATAACATATGTGCTCTGTGGCATTATTGACAATTGACATAACGCATCAGTGCTTCCATTACTGATTTTTATTTTGCCCAAAATTTGAAAACTACCCTAAACATTAACTGATCTTGGACGAACATTGCAGAATATTGAACAAAAATATAATAATTATTATTTTGTGTGTATTACAATATTTTCAAGAACTACAATACCAGTAAACATGCGAATGTTTCGGTCGCTCTAAATGTAGCATCATTTTAATAGGAGATATTGAAAGTGATGACGTTACGATATAACTATATTAAAGTACTGCTCCAAAAGTACTAGCGCTAGGTGAAGTTAAACAACTGGCCTTAACACATAAATAAATATACCTAAAACGATAAAAGTAACTTTTAACTGAAGCTAAGTACTTAAGTTAAGTAGTTAGAATATAGATCATCGTCCACAACGTGGATTTTCAATTTATTCCAACTTAATTAACGACACGTTTTTTTTTGGTGAGTTAAGTAATTATCTTATGGCGTCTACACAGTTCCGAATTAAGCCAGCATTGGGCCTGTAGCAAATTTTATCAAGGGGCCCTTGGTTTGTTTTAAGTTAGCAAGTTTGTGGTAGTAAATAACACAAAACTCTTAGAAACTTTTTTGGATTGAATTTGGGAAAATTTAGAAACAATATCAATCCATCTCCATATACTATCGATATCGACTTCTCTCAGCAAATCATACTCAATATTTATTAACGTGAGGTGATTCAGGCCATCGTACTCCTAAACTCGGTTGGTACACGTTTCAGTGTTGAGAAAGATCGTTCACCATTCCAATTAGTGATCGTGTAGTCGTTTTAGAAATGCACTAAAATTTAAAATTATAATCATTTATAACAATACCAACTCTTTCTTGGTAATTAGTGTAGGTACCTATACTGATAAAAAAAATATTGTCACTTTCCTATGGGCAGAAAGCATTTACGCGCGCAGGGCCTATAGCATCTGCTACTTTTGCTGCGCAGCAAATCCGCCACTTCGTCTTCACAATAAAAAGATAATTCGTTAGCAACTTAATTGGCTTGGTATTTGTGTTGAAATTTGTTTACTTTAGAAACACTAACAAGGCCTATTAGTATATTGCCATTATATGTATATATGTACATAGTCTGAATTTCCTTAATGTGCACATATTAATAAAAAAAATAACAAAAATATTTGTAAAGGAAGTTCGTCTCTGAAGAGTTCTAGAAATCTTACGTCAGTTCTTGGCAGTATGATTGGCCCAACAAAAATATTACCAATCAGACCTGCCCATACATTAATAGAAAATTGTACCTAAAATCAGAGATGTATTTGCAAATGGATGGATGTCTTGCATATTATTTTAGTGTGGTCAGATATTATCATAATAATAATAATTGCAATCACTGGATCCACCGACAAGGACCCGTTGGATTGCCTGCGCGATCTCCCGACATGACGCCCCTTGATTTCCTTTTTGAGTACTATGAAACAACGGGCTTATAGTACCTATCAACAGTGAAGCTGATCTTCTTTCAAGAGGGGAAAATTGTGCTCTAGATATAAATAACAACCCCGAAATGATCCAGAGAGCAACGCAGCAAATTATACTTCGGGCGACGTTATGTTTCCAACAAAGGGGCGACCATTTTGAAAATCTGTTATAATTATATTTTCTGGTAATAAAATACTTCAATTGGTATTAAACATGTTTTTTATTATTAACACCCTTAAAAACAGATTTAAAAATACGACGTAGAATTACACTGAATAATAAAAAAAATTAAAAAGCCTAAATTATTTTGAGGAAATTCATAATTACTGAAATTTAATCAAAAAAAATTGCTTTCTTTACACAAATCTGTTTTTTTTTCCTGGGAAGATGACTGTTTTGTTTTATTTTCATGGATCAGTATGGCCTATTGTTGGCAATCATTGTAATTTTTGTTTACACATGATAACCCTCTTAGTTCACAAGTTATAGTCACGTTTATTTACTTAAGTTGCAAAATTCCCAAAAAAAAATTTCAAAAAGTCTATAACCCCAAAAAAAAGTTTTGTTTTTGTCGACAAAATGCGGCTTAATTTCGCTTGTTTCAGTATGTGCACATAATAGATATTGAATGGGTAACAGCTGCTGCTCAAATTAATTAATCTTTTTGAATTTTACTGAAATAGTAAAATAAAAAGCAATTTTTACAATGGGTGATATGTTTTATTTATCATTTATTTATTGATATATGATTATGATTTTTATTTAATATATCTTTTTAGTATAGTATGAATTCACTCCATACGTTTTTAAATGTTAAATATAACTTACTAATTACCTACGACACGGGTACACGGGTTGGTCACTACGATGGCCAACGTGTGTAGGAATGTGTAGGATTTTTACCTTTAAAGTACATTGCCAATGTTAAAAATTGTCATCTGTCAGGGCACTGACTGGAATGGGACGGACGGACACAATTTGATTGACAAACGTGGCTAATGTCTTCTTCGTAGTATTATGTCTTTACCGTTTTTAGAAGTCTGAAATTTACGGTACTATATAAGTAAAAATGTCGGATGTAATTGTGCCGAAGGGTCAACCAGTCCCTGGTGATCCAGAAAAAAAGGGATGGCTTTTTAAATGGACGAATTATCTCAAAGGATATCAAAGGAGATGGTTCGTGTTGTCAAATGGACTTCTATCGTATTACAGGTAAAGTGTGTATAGACCGGTCATTTAGCATGACACATTTCTATGCTGCTTTACATTATAAGGCGTTTTAGTAAACATAGCGATTTACAGGGCCTGTCTCTCAAAAAATATTTATTCGTGAGGTGTTCTAACTTGAGGCCACAGGACTGTAAATAATTTTGTCAACCATTTTAATGGACCTAAAGTCCTTCAAAAATGCCCACTTATATTCTACTGTATTATCCACTTTTACTATATATGTATCTAATGGGTAATTTTGAAAATTAATCTACCTTAATTGAAAAATCAATAGACAATAGACATCATAAAGAAAAAAGTTTCCTTATTATGAAAATAATATTACTATACAGATTTTTTATAGAAGGATAAATGATATTTAAATTTTGCAGAAATCAAGCCGAGATGGCACACACATGCAGAGGAACAATATCCCTCCTGGGTGCTCTGATACACACAGCAGACTCATGCACATTTGTCATCAGCAATGGGGGCACTCAGACGTTTCACATACGTGCACATGATGAGGTGGAGAGACAAAGCTGGGTGACTGCACTGGAGCTAGCTAAAGCGAAAGCTATGTTAGTGTTAGTTACTCAGGAGTGTGTTTGAAATGGTGGTGGCATTGTCTTACATCTGCACATTAATGGATACTTAATAATTTTTTGTTTTAAGAAAATAATTTATTTTCATATTTGCAAACAGTACTGCCCTTTCTGTGATAATATAATTTATTCGATAATAGTAGTATGTATGTATACTTCATATTTAATTTATGAAAAAGATTTTTCTTTATTGAGATTAATTAAGTATATTTTCATAATTCTATTGATTGAAACATATCACAGTATTATCTAGTTTTATATTATTCCATTATCTATTATAAAAGCTTTTGAGGTTTTATTATAATTGCTTGTGTTTCACTCTCAGGTCATGTTTACCCTATTTACTTATGTTCTTGCTGTAGTTGCTTTCTTTGGCATTATTATGGCTCTGTTTAATTGTTTGAATATCATTGTATGGTCTCCAATTTTCAATTCATCAATCACTTACTAATAAAACTTTAAAAAAATATTTAAATATGGATACACAAGGATACATAATTGAGAATTAATTTCTGTAGACGAGCACAAGAGTCTGATGATGAAGAGGACCAGATGTCTTCAGGAGTAGTTGTAGTGGGAGGAGGAGAGGGTGAGGGAGAAGATGCGGGTGGAATTGCACGGGAATTGGCAGCGAGATTCCATGACCTTCGCACTTGCTCAGAGCTGGTGGCTCGACATGGTGCTGCTCTGCAGCGATCCCTTGTCGATCTTGAGATACCACCGTCAGATACCACCAAACAGGTGTCTGAAAGAGCTACTCTTTTCAGAATATCCTGTAATGCAATGATGAATGTAAGTATTTTTTATTTATAAGTATGTATTCAGAAGTAATTACTCATAGGCAAAAAGGAGAACTACAGAAAAAACGAAAAATATGGGTTTAGTAATACTATAATTGCATGATAGTATTCGAAACTTAATTAAGCACTCTTTGAACAGATTTTCCATTCTAATATTATTTCCCTATTCTGCAAGAAAATTTCTATTTGTGTGAGCCTCTTACAGTATAATAAGTAATTTATTGTTCTAGGCCTGCTCTGAATTCATGAGCACAGCAGCAGCGTCAAGCGCACGGTTGAGTCGAGCACTTCAACACGAAAGAGAACAGAAGATAAGACTCCAGGAAGTTGTGGAGCAACTTGCAAGGCAACATGACAGCCTTGAGAAAACTGCAATGGGAAGAAACACCTCACATTCTGGTAAGGTCTTGTAATGAAATTAAAGTATAAAAGTCCCACGTCACATTAGTGTTACGGCGGTTTTAAGTTCCGTAAGGAAAAATTTGACGCTCAACATATATTTCAATATGTTTATAATGATGCAGTACTTTTGTTTAACAATACTGCCAGTATGCCGCTATAAGTATAAATAATTATCGACATAAGTGATCTGTGGACAAGCTCTTCAGTCCCTCGATACCAAGAAGTCGAGTGGTCCGGGTGGTATACCCGCAGTGGTGTTAAAGTCGTGTGCTCCCGAATTGACTCCCGTCCTAACGCGCCTATTCTTGCTATCCTATGCCACAGGAATTGTAGCGTCTTCGTGGAAGATTGCCTTTGTTCATCCCATCCCCAAAAAGGGCGACCGCAGCGACTCGGCTAATCACAGGTCTATAGCAATAACTTCCCTGCTTGCTAAGGTAATGAAGCGTATAATTAATACGCAGCCCCTGAGATATCTGGACGATCGCCAGCTGATTAGTGACCGACAATATGGCTTTCGCCACGGCCGCTCG
>DWPT01004775.1:0-12876 GCA_018251895.1 Agathymus mariae mariae | reverse complement strand
AGAGCTCCTTTCGTCGTAATAAATAATTTTGATTGTGATCCTGATGATAACTGACTATCAAGCCAAATTTCATTAACATCGGCCCATTGATTTCAGAGTTATTGAGTCACATACAATCAGAGAAAAATTCTAAACATATTGTGTTCGGGTCTAAGTATATTATGTTAGTAACATGTAGCATTTTTTTTAGAAAGATATTTATTTCATGTAGAGATTTTTTCTTTGTTCCTTCTTTTTTTATACGTAAATATGTGCATAGTTACACAATGTTATAATTTTATGAATACTATAGATTAATTTAAATATACTCGTAGGTACATGTAAGAAAATAATTACGATGGCGGAAATTAAATATTAATTTAATATTAATAGTAATTTGCTCTCGATTCGTTCCAGAATATGTAATAAATCGTACCGAATACCTAACAAATACAATTTTTTTTTTACGATTAAAACCATTATCTATTTTATCATTAATTCTCGACAGATTTTAATACCTACTAATATTATCTTCTATTCCGTGAGAACAAATCTTTATAACTAAATCCATAAAATTCCATGGTATAATCGAAAACAATTTTTATTATAATCGGAAAACATATTTAACTGATAAGCTGCAGTATAAACTTATACACACTTAACTCATGAAACCTAAACCTATTTCAGGATTGTAAGTAATTAGAATGAACGGGTGACCTACAAAGTCTAAAGTTCTTCCATTTAGAACTTTGATACCTGATATTGTTACGAAATGCTTATAGCTCAGCGTCTGCGATCAATAAGGTTAAGTGACTTCATTGAAATTCGGTTGTTGAATGTAGAAATGTCGGTACTGTCTTGCTTTTAAACAGCGTATCTTTTAGCGGTGTAGGAGACCTCTTTGCTATAGGAGAAACGAGTCTGGTTGACCAATGACTTTTCTATCCGCATAGTGTAGCGTGGTACGTTCCAGTGTCAGCCAATATATCGTTAATTCCGACCCTAAAACCAGTGAATATTGTTTGGACGCGACGGTGTATGTTAAATGTGTACTTCCTCATTAGTTTCCCTTTTAATCTCTTTTACCTAACTAGCGGCTTGCGCCGACTTCGTTCGGCGGTTCGGTATTATATGTCCATCCAGAATAATATAGCTTTAAAATGGTTAAATATTTTTTTAGATAGGTCCCGTGGTTTTGAGGATCAATTACATATGCACAAAGTCACAGAATTCGCACTCTTTCTTTGTAATATTGGTATAAATTTCGGCACCAACATCTAAAAACATTTAGAAGGGCTGTTGCATCAATTATTTCATGAAATACTCTTTCTTTCTGAACATTCTGAAACATGAACGAGATCGGCGTAAATTTTATCCGTGTATATTACAAGCAAACCAACTTAACACGAACACTTAGCCATACCTGAGGTTCTAGGGGAAAATTCTTATGTATATAAGCCATAGGTAACTAACAAAAAAAACAAAAACGACATCATAATGTAAAACAAATCTGGTTTACTGAACATAACAATCTCCTAAAACACTGGACGGATTTTATTAGGTTTGTACTAAACTACGAGAAATACTTAGTTGTTAGGTAATCATACACTTTATAACAATGATAAAAACTCGTAACAGTAATTTTGGATGCGGTTTTACTACATTAATTTAAATTATTCAATAAAATAAAACTACCCACATATGATCTGATTTCAATCTAAACAATGTTTCACGAATATCAATACGTACGAGACGGTGTGAATTGTCGCTGACACACACATACGGTACGAACTCATAAGCGCTGACTAAATGTTTGTTCGAAGTATAAGCCATTACTCAAAAACTTTCGTGACGATGACAACTACTGTGGGTATGAAGAGAAAGCACACGGAAATGGTATCACTTTGTCATGTGTTTCTTGGAATTGTTCGGACACTTTGAATTGAACAAACTATATTTACGACTAGCAAACTGCCCTCGCTTCGCTTTAAAAAAACAACGCCTTACGCTTAGAAATGGCACCTGCATTGTTTTAGGATTGGGTTTTTGTTGTTCTATGAATTAAATTACAATATTAATTTATAACTTTTTATTTATCGACAGATAACAATGGAACAAACTTTAAGTATTAAGTGACGCTTTCGCAATACTTTAACTTACTAATACTTTCGTGAAAACCAGAATGAAATCGGTTAAGCCGTTTCTGAAATTAGCGCTAACAAACGTACCGACAAACAGACAAAATTCTAACAACTATTGTTTTGTGTTATATTGCGATAATAATATTTTTCTCATATATCGCTCATGTACCGAAAGCGATCAGTTAGAATATTATCATATGTATATACTATATTGCTGTGCGCGAGGACTCTAGGATACCGAACAACACCAGCGTTTTTCTTCACCGAAACAAGTGTACAACGAATTGATGTAGAGATAATTTTCAAAAATCAGTTCCTAAAGTTCAATTTATACCTAAAACTATTATTTCTATCTACAACTCCCAGTTAAACGTTTAATAAAAAAAACATACTTTGATCATGACAAAAACCGCACTGCTAATCTCTAGAAAACTCTTTAATTCTATTCTGAACAAACTTGGATGTGACCCAAAACAATGACCTAATAATAAAATCTCAGCACAGAAATACAAAAAAATATGGCCAACTCCTAAATATATCGTAAAATGAAATCATAAACTATCACGACCAGCAAAAGCGCTTTTAAAATTCTAATTTTATTGCTCTAATAAAAAATTCCGACGCCACTTACGACAATAAGATTCCGTTGAAACTAACACGAATGTTGTTTATAAAGCGGAAGCGGGTAATACCGGAGTACAGCGATTATGGAACGTGAATTTGTTAACAAATATCATACATTATTGAAAATTAGTTTGTTTAATTTTATGCACACATATTATTACAAAGGTATTGTACGTAAACATTTTAATTATATTAAAATACTAGTGAAATTTTCATCTTAAGTCCGGGGAAGCTGATAGATGCGAGTGCAACCTAGTGTAGTAGTTATATGAAGTAATGATTTTATACTAGCTTCAACACATTAACGGCCCACTCTAGGGCCCACTACCTGGTAACCCCCTCTTCCTAAGAAGGAAAAGAGTGCACTCCACCACACTGTTCCAATATAGATTGAGTTTTCACGTTATCATTACAACTAATATTGTTCCACTGGTAGGCTCGAATCTTTTCTCACAATGGACGGCTTAAGGCCATAGCTCCCACGCTGGCCAAGTGTGGGTTACTAACTAACCCACACTTGTAACAGTGTACTAATACTTCACACGTCTTTCAGAACATTATGCAGAACTCTCGAGTATGTGTTTTCCTTAAAATGTTTTCCTTAATCGTGTTAATCAAATTGTAATACAAACAGCATTTGAAAATAAGAGGTGCGTGTAAGATTCGCACTAGAGTCTCCCGTGCGAGTGACCCATTATCAAACAACTATTTGCACCTGATATGAAAAAATATTTTTAAGTTTATGTTAGGAGTTAATTGTATGCTCATTTTAACAACAACATTCTATAAACAGTACTTTTGAACAGAGCTTTATAAAAGTCGAACTTTAGGTATGCAACTTGCAGTTAATACCAATGTATTTCTATATTAGCTTGTGATGACATGAATATATTGGAATTAAATATATTTAATAAGCACATACAGCATGCCCGCTTCGCTATACTCCATTGAACGTATGAATTGTCATAAAAATTTACCGACATATTTTAGCTTTACTGAACATAGTTACACATATATATGTATAGATTTATATATATTATTTTTACATCTTAATCTCAGGTACATATAACGAATTTATTAATCCGATTTAAGTAAGGGCGAGGCGCTGATATAATGTATATACAAAGAAACCTCTACATGTCAAGTTTAAGTACCATAATGGTTACGGCATTAATTTACCGCTTAGCTTTTTAAATCAATTGCAAATAAACGTTTAGGTATTAAGTGGTCGCTATCGTCCATGCATGTCTGTAACACCAAAGATAAACAGACTCGTTATCGGCCAATAAGGAAAGAATTCTAAATCTAACTACGCCATCGGTACAACGAATCCCTGCCGTATCTGGTGCCGGTTGAAGAAGCGGCAAGAAACTTCCAAGGAGTTTTTTGTCCAACCCCCAGTTCAGACAGCAGCTAATGTAATAAATGCAATCTCAAGACTATATATTAAACTCAAATCTTTTCTTTATAGTTATCATTTACTTTATAAAGTAAGGGCGAGATACTGATATAATGTATATACAAAGAATTTTTTTTTTTGTTTTAGCTTTGTTCGTAAAAATAATTTTGGTTTACTATATAAACCTTGCTAAAAGTGTTCTATAAAAGATGGATATCCGATGAAGTATTTTTCCAGCTCTCTTTGAGCACTAGAATATTTACAGCGCAACATTGTTTTAAGATTATGGTTCTTGTAATAGTCTCCCGTTCAGAGGTCCAGGAATTACTGTAAGAAGATCCTTCGCTCCGTACAAGCTAAGTCCCTTGAGAAAATCTTTTATGAAAATATTCCTAGGCGCAATCCTTTTTTGACCGCACGGTTAAGATCTTTGTTCACAAGATGCTATTAAAAGTAAACTATACTCGCAAGATTCCATTCAATGTATAGAAAGAATTTATTTTGTTTAGATTTAAAAAAAATAAAGTAATAAAAATATATCTTAATTTTTATAGTATTGTGGTATTTAAATTATTTAAAAAGTAATTAATATTGTAATATGTTTTTCTTGTAGTGCATTTAATAATATTTTATTTTATTTTCGCTTTTTAGAAGTTTTAATGTAGTTTTTCTTATTGAAGTTGGTTGAATTTTTAAACTAGCTGTTTGTCTAATTAACCTTACAATCATATTTTTTTTAAAGCAATATGGGTCGGTATTCAAAGCACGATTTTTGGTGTCTTTAAATACAAATATGGCAACCATTCTATAATTAAAGTATGCGTACAAACACCCATGACTCGCGATCAAACGTAAATATTTATAGATATGTCTTACATAAATTTTAAATTTAGTTACATAATATGTACAATATATTATATATATATATATATATTAGGGATAAGTAGTGTACTCACTTTTCATATATGTTTCGTTTTCTGTTAATTTTATTGTTTGTACTAATTAATTAAATAATGACAAAAACAAAGTAAACAACTATTTATTTATCACACCAATATCTGACCTACCCCACCAACATTCCAATAATCTGTCTTATAATAATATTATTTAAAATACATATATCTCTGCCATAACAGTATTCCAGTATACCGTCGGTGATTTATTTATGACGTCACAATAAGCTAGTTTCGTCGCGTAATTAATTGCTGCGAGCAATCCTACTAAATACAGGCTGCTCGCGAAACTAATTTACGTGTAGAACACCGATATTTGAACCAGCCTATCACTGGTTACATCTCACAACATCTCATCTGTATAAATTGTTTTCTCGCTTTGCTATAAAGTTACGACAGGTCTTTCAGCCTAAGGCTACGAAGAAATATGATCCAGGCTTTATTGGACCACTGAAACAAAGTTCTAACTAGGTACGGTCTAAATGACTCGTGAAGTCCCAAATGTAGTACAAATTTTACGCTCAAATATATTTTGGTAATAGAGGTGTTTGTTGAAGTATTTTACTTAACTTGTGTACGTATTCGGGTAGAATATTGTATCTGATTTTAATACCATTTACCGATGAAGTATAACAAAGGACTATGATTACTAATTCAGAATATAATAGAAAGTTGGATGAGAACGTTATTGATCTACGAGTATGTCATAAACACCACAGAACTCCTACAACTAAAGTTCCCAAATTGTCATTAATATTAGTCGCGTTTAAGACTTTTCAACTATTATTGGACATCCAAAATAGTGGCGCTAATAACGGAATCTTTTTCTTTATTTTAAGTTGAGTTTGAAGAAATAAATGAAACTATTCGACGGCGAATCCATTCTGTTCCGCTGAGAGAGCGGAAATTGCTACAATAACGACAATGTGGCGCTTCAATGGACTAAAGTGGTCGCTCTTAGGACTTCGATATTCATTCGATGGTGTGGGGAAAAATGGCACTCGTTTATTTATAAGGACATAGTTTAATTGTAGATCTTGGGTCTAAGCACAATGTTACAAGTATGCTTCTATAATAAATTGCTTGCTATATATGCGCAGCGTTGACCAATTGTTTATTTAGCTCGTTGGTTTTAAATATATTTAAAAATGTATTAATTTAATCAAGTTTTTAACTACATTATACTACCTGTAATTGTTCTACTGCTGGTCTAGGGTCGCTTCTCACACTGAGAGACAATAGCTGACAACGTTCGCCACAGTGACCAAAACCAGGTTGACATTATGAACCCTCAAGTATACAGATTTGCTCACGATATTTTCCTTCACTGAAGCAAGTAATGTGCAATATGTACAAGATAAAAAAAATGAGCTGCGTGTCCGATTTGAACTTGAGTCTTTCGGGCGGGTGAACGACGTTCAAATCACTAAGCTAGCACTGCTTCAGTTATACGAATATAACATATTTTTTAAATTAGCTTTTATTTGACTAACACTTTTATGATTCCTTAATCAAGCGTCACAGAACAATTAAAAACAGAGAATTACAAATTCTTATTTAAAATGTTTATACATTCACATTGCCGTATAATTTTAAAATTGTACGTTGTCAAATTTCAACGAAATAACCGAGGTCCAAAAAGGGTGAGATATTATTGCGTCCGTAATTATTTTTGGCTTTTCGCGTATAACGAGGATTAACTGTAATTAGACTGACCTTTTTTAAATTCAGAAGTGAGATAAACTCCGCTATTCCATTGGATCGTTATCTTGTGGGTAGTTTTAAATTATGAGGGTAGAGCGATAATAATTCTTAAGAAAATTTATTAGATTATAAAAGTAAATACTGAGGCGTTTAAGCTTCACTACAGTAACCGTGTGCTTGCAGTCAGACTTGCATTTGCTGTTATCTAATCGCTGCAGCTCACACCCTCTCGGCTCTACCATATTAGTGGCTTACTAGCTCACGACAGTATATCATTACTGACTTATTAATTCCATTAAATTGCATTAAAATCCATAGTTATTCAAAAATATATTGCTACTCCTCAGGACTGAAAAAAAACTATTATCATCATCATCATCATCATCTTTTTCTTCTTTATCTCAAGAAAAGATGTATTAAGGTCACGTAATCATCCGTTTAACTTATCACGTCAAACTTATAACCAGAAGGTTCACTTTATCTTTCTTGCTCGGTCTAATAATGTTTCAGCTGAAGCAATACATAGTGTAAGACAAAGCTTTTATAAGGAGCAAGATTCTTTCCGTTGGTGCCTGTTAAAGCTCTCTTTCACCAATTTCAATTCCGTTATTCAAGTGAGTATTATTAGACTGAGCAAGAAACTGTGGTACTAAGAGAAGATAAATACTGATCTCAGATCAGATTTGTGGCTAAGAACCAGAGTTCTTTACGTGTCCGACAAAGGCACCAAAATTGATAGTGAAAGGTTTTTTGATCACAATTTTGTTCGGTTGCAATTTTGGAGAAACAGTTCAAAACGGATTCATTACTACTTTCTTGACATGCATCATATGGATATCTTCTATAGTCTTACGAATATTCTTAGGAAACGGTAGGATCATACTCTAGGTTGACCTCACTTCGTTAAGTAACATTTATTTTTCTAAAAATATTTTTAACACCATTAATCATTCAAAGTATATTTAGTTATTATATAATCTAGCTCAGAAATACTTTCTTATCTTCGGCCCATCTCTCATGACTTCACACGGTAGACTACGGCACGGCACTAGACTTAATTTGTCAAAGTCAGCTGTAGATTTATTAGTATTTATGGTGCCCCACTAACCCAACACCCTGCTCGCCAGGACCTTGAATCTATAATGCAAATTGTTCATTACATGTACAAATAGTTGCACCTCATATTGGTAAAACAATAATGATAATACGTTAATTAACCTCGCCAATGATATAACAATTTATAGAATTCGCTATTGGACCGCTTTTTCTTGGCTATACACCGACGTAAACGGCTTACAGGAGTGGTCTTATTGAGCGATCTTTTATAAGCAATTTTTTGGACGGGAAAACAGAGAACAGGACTGTGTGGAGGATCCAAAAAAAAAAAACAAAAATAAAAAGACTATTTCTCTTTTTCTGTTCCAATCGAACTGTCTCATACATCTTTGGTCTCCACAGTATAAACTTGCTCACACGACTCAACCCCTCAGAGATTTGGATTGATGCAACGAATCAATCAATCAGATTCCGCTTTAATGGATGCTTTGTCTAAATTTTGAAGAAGTTGTGTAGTACTCAATTTTAAATTGAGGATGGGTTAACATGAATAACTTTGAATGAACTCTGTTCTTGTGTGCATATATATGCTCTCTGTAGGTTATTGTTGTATTTTGTTAGTCTTTATTGAGATCGATGTGAGATGTTAACTCGAGAAGTTTCAGTGTATTTGACTGTGATATAAGAACTATTTAGAAAAGGACATTTATTTATGCTATGCTCTGATGTTTTCATGAAAACTTTATCTCTTTTTTCAAAATTAAAACGTTTAAAATTGCAGAAATAGAACCGGTATTTTTTATGTTGATAATTGTTAGCGAAGGAAACCATTGTCAGTTCTGACCGTCGTATGACATCAGAAACACCATATGATGTTAGCTAAGAAGAAAACCCTGAATCTTTTGCTGTTTTTATTAAAAACAATAGCTGCAAAAATAAATATCAATACAACAGCAAAGTCTGGGTCCCTCTTCAAACCCATTTACTCTCTAAGTCTTTCTTAAATTCCATTTAGTTCAGTCTCGACCATCTAGTTGAATCCGTTAAGTTGTTACACAAGTATGAATTGTAATACCCTCAACTGTCAACACAACAATTTTTTTACGGTAATAGTCAACAATAGAGCCACCTGATGGTAAGTTGTGACCGTTGCCCATGGACATTAGCAAGACCAAAGGCATCACTGATGCGTTGTCGGCTAGGAAATGAAAATAAGGTAAGAAAGAAAATACTGGCTTACAAGCCCCCAGCCGGAACACGACGAGTCGTTTGGCGGCTGACTCAAGCAGGAGGTTGGTTGCTAGCTAGGCAGGCTTCACGGAAAGATAATAATACCAATAATAATATAAAAAAAGATAATAATACGACTTAATAATAATACTGATAATATAATCTTTAGGCGAAGCCCTACCACCAAGCAGGCTGGCTTCTGGCGCCTTTTACGACACCCTGTTCTGCCAGCGTGGGATTGGGAGAAGTATTCTAGGCCGCCCCAATACGGCAATGAAATGACTAATACTGTCAGTATTGTCAGTACTTAATATATCCCTACTTTATTATCAATATAAAACGCAAACTCTCCTTAGAAATGTTCTAACCCCACTAGTTTCAGATCTATCCGTGTTCCATAGTCATGAGCAAAAGATGTCCCAACCGCAGGGATTTGTTTTCCATCCCTAATATATAAACTCTCGCTAAGATTTCAGGTCAACACTTCAGATTTAGATCGACTCCAACTGTGCAACAACTTCTCAGATCAATCAATCATAATTTCCTTAGAGGTGTAAGTATTATTAGTTCGATGTACACGCTGAGTTAGTTTTGTGAACTATGTGTAATAACATAACTTGTTGTGGAGTATAAGGTAAGAAGAGTCTATGGTCCTTTAGGACTCTTCAACTTATTTCCACGTTATAACTGGTCAACGCATGAGGCACTTTTTATTTGTTAAAAGCTGACAAACGTGCAGAGTGTCCACATGACGATTTTGTACCTCAGTTGATAGCGACCCTGGCTGCCGAGACGGATCCGGGGTTCGATTTGCGATCATGGCATATATTTATGTGGCAGAAAATTAATTGCTCGCGGGTCGTAAGTGTTTGTATTCGTCTATAGCACTCACAACACAAGAGGCTAAGACACTATTATTATATTTATATAGTATATTTATATATATTGCTAAGTGGTCACCGCACCCATGGACATCAGTAACACTAAAGGCATCACGGAATTGGCGGCCAAGAATAAAGTAGTGTCAACTTCTTAATGCGATCTCCGGCTCTTATTGATTCATGATAAAGAAGTGATTTACAAAACAAATGAAATCAAAAATCATTTATATACATGATTCTGTAATAAAATTGAAAGATGATTTATGAAGTGAGTTTGCTTTTTCTTGCCTAGCAGTTTCAGAGGTGTCGGGAATAGGATTTTAAAAACTCCAACATTGTAGAATTGCTCACATTCTTCTTTTAAAACAAGTAATATACATTATTCGGTACACCATTATGATGCTTTAATTACAAATAAAATTATGATACGCCTAGCTCGTAAGGATTGTCGATGCCGAAATGCCGCACGAGCTATGATCGCCTCCGCTGGCGCTTCTCCGCGCGTTCCGCTCATCACGTATACTTGTGCAAGAGGTTTTTGGTTGAGGTTGCTTCAGATATTTACAGAGGTGCCAGGTTCTATCCCTGGTTGGACAAACATTTTGTAATTGTATTTTTTTATGACGCTATAGAGTTTTTGTACAATGTTTACATGTATATTTAATAGAGTACAAATTCCACCAATGATTTGTCTCTACCAAATTATGTCTTGAATGTGTATATCCATGGTCCTCGCTACACAGATAATTCTCGTATTTTGGGTGGAAGTAGAAAAGCATTTATTTTATTATGATTTGTTTATATTTATTTGTCATTGATTTCATAATCTTAATACCTCTTCTTTTGTAAATTTCTTCTCTCTAAGAGCTGACATAATGAAATGCATTTTTGATATGCTTTATTAAAGCATTACAAATAATTTTATCAATATGTATAATTTGTAAAAAAGAGTAATTGATAGTAAATTTAAGACATAATTATTGTTCGTTTTATTAGAAAACCACCTTTATAATCCACTTTAATGCTATCTGGAATAAGGTCTCACCTTGCTCTCCCTAATAAAGTTCTCCTCGAAGCGGATCGATCAATCATAACCTTAAAATATGTTTTCGTTTAACTGAAGCCACCAAGTTATAACATTAACATACCATTTCCCAGCAGTTCTGACCGTAAATAGGCAAAAACATCATTAAAACAATTCGCCTCCCCTGACGTGCCATCAATCCCTTCTGCCCGCCAGGGGTTTCAAACTCGCAGGTCGGAACTCAAGGGCACGAGTGCGTCCGACAGTTTTACAGCCCTGCCTAAAGAATTGCGCATTTATTATTTTTATTTGCCACGGTCCATTGTTGGACCGAATTTTTTTTCGCTCCGTTAATATCTTGTATTGGTAGTTCGGTTGGAGAGAACATTTGTAAAATACTGGTATTTCTAGGAAAAAGTTTGATAAAATCCAGGACATTTTGGCCCAGATTTAGAGCTGAACATATTTTCGTATATATAGATGTGTTTGTATTTTATGCGTAAAGTCTATTGAAGTTATAACTTACACACCTTATTAAGAAACTTAAGGTTGTAATAGGGTTGGAGTTATCAATCAAATACGCAGAACAGACAGACAGAACAGACATAACATATCTTGGAGAGAGAGCGTCAGCAATTAACAGTGATTTGATAGGAGCAAACAAAGAAATACTTTTTAATTGTAGAGAAGTCATCTCTTACAGCCGCGCCGAGTTCACGACGTTATCTAGCGTATTCTGCGCCGTGACTTCGACGCAGCTGCATTGGTGTCACATGGTAGTCTGTTTCCTTTCGACTATTCGGCACAAATACTTCCCAAAGCATCCATACCCAGAGAGTACCTGTACCATTTGGAAGGTTAGCGACCCATGCTGCCTTCCATGCATCTTCCAGGATGGGACGGACAGCCTCGACAGTGCAGTTGCCGGTCCTTGGTTGAGCTAGCCGCTCCTTCCATTTCGCAATAATGGCCTGCCTTCCTTCTGCGCTTTCCATTCACTTGGCAGGGGTTGTTCCTCCCTGGCCCGGAGATCTGAGCGCCACCAGTACATAGATGCATAGATTTCGGCCTCCAGATCCCAGGGAGGACAACCCACAAACACGCACGCCGCCTCATACGCGATGGCGCGATACCCGCGTATGACCCCAACGGCCATCACCCTCTGTAACAGAGTATCCTAGGCCAACCTGAATAACCTGAGTTTTCTAAATATGGATCTGACAAGCTGTACCTGAATTTCCGTACCGCTCACATTACAAAAAAAATACATAAAGACTTATTTGTACACGCATGCAGCTGACATAATAGGATAAAATTCAACAAATAGTGTATAATATTTATAGAGATATTCTTTGATACAATAACGTTCAAGCTGACAATTACAATTACGTTACAATCAATAAGGTAGGGTCGATTTCGCCCGCTGAGCGACTACTAGTAGTACCAAATAATTAAATATAGTAAAAATTGGAACAAATAATCATAATTACCAAAGAATATAATGTATATGACCACCTGAAAAGCCTAGTGTGACTCGACAGTTACCTGCAGAGTATGTTACAAATAAATTCGTATTGTAGACTTCAGTATGATATGTTAAATACGCTTATAATTATTCTCTAGTGATTAACAAACAAACAAAGTATTTCAATTAGTTATTTTCAATATATTCAACAATGCTTGCCTGTCACGTAACGACAAATACAATTATGTCTCAAATAATTAGTAGTAACTGAACCACCGCGAAGAGTCATCGTTCAATCATTCAGGGAGTTATGGAACCGCCATCAATAACTCGTGAACTGACTGCTACAAATACAATCGATCTCACTACTTACGATGCTTACTGCAAGTCGCTCTAATTATATATAATAGTTATACATAT
>DWPT01004774.1:0-12876 GCA_018251895.1 Agathymus mariae mariae | reverse complement strand
AGCGAAAATAAATTTAAATTTAATTAAGTAGGTTTGGATTCCTATAATAAGTGTGCCATGTCTTATTTTAAATTAATTGCAGTGCAATGTTACAAGTACTTATATTGATTAACATAATTATAGGCACGCCTACAAATTCTCTAGCTTTAACAATTCTGATCTCAATAGGCAAATACAAAATACAACGAAAGTATGTAAAAGGTGATAATACAAAAATGATTATAAAATATTTTAATATTCCTGTTATATTTAAATTATCATTTGTGTTATTAGTAATAAGGAAGCTAGGCTTAGTTTTTAATTTTGAATAAATTATTTTAGTTGTTGTGTTTACTGTTTCTAATAAATGTACCTTATTGTTCATGAACGCGCAAAATTGTGACAAGGAGGGTTTTGTTAAGCAAATTGAAATTGAAATAATATTTATGTGAAATTGGTTTTTCAAACACTTTTCGAAAGTCAAACTACACCATTGGGTTAATAAATCGCAAGCGTGAGTGGTCCCGGAAGAAGAAGGAACGAGAAACCCTCAAGGAGTTTCAAACTCACGCCCAAGCAGTCGTCTTATCATTAAAGTAATCATGAAGCTTGTAATAACCTTGCTGCATGAAAATGCTTTTGAAGTGAGTTTCTAATTTACAATTTTGCCAACTCTATTGAAAATCTGTCATTTCAGCATTTCTGTCAATTCAAGTGAAATTTTAATTGTAATGTGGTATAATTTACCAGTTCAAGCACTTCCTAATTATAACAATGACTTTCTTCTATTTTGCTATGTGTAATATTGTAATTTTTTTTGGAGTTTAAATATATAATTATGACGTCAATCATTTCACGTAACGATAAAACTGACATGCCTGCAATTAATTTAAAGCACATAATTATTTACTAAAAGCCGAGTGTTGCCATATCCATTACACAAAAACGTCCGGCGCTCCCGCAACCTTGTCGCTAGCATGTAACAGGCAATATAGGTATATAAATCTACCTAGCCTGATATGAGATCTTTTACATGTTATGTGTTGTTACGGTTGGTTGTTAACACTAAGGATCTGTTCGACAGCCCGACGGATTGCATTGGTCGTAAGTAACGCCAGTAGGATCAATGATATGTTGTACTACCTACTCCTGTAGTTTTGAAATACGTATCGAGGTTCAAAGTTTATTTTACTAACTACTAAGCTTATAAAGCCCTTTATTGATTGACCTGGAATATTGGAAAGAAAAATGTTTTGGCACAGTTGAAGTAAATCAAAACATGTCGTTTTGTAATGCTTCTAATTTAGAACTTTTGATGAAAATGGATGGTATTCCAGTAGGCACTACTATACGCTCAAGTGTCGAGTGTCGCACAGCGGCCATCAACAGTTCTTAATTGTAACGATATCAATCGTGTCAATTCCAAATACGAACACCGTGGTTAACGTCAGTGTCTTCCGTCGATAGCGACACAACGTTGGACGTAATTGTTTATGTCGCCAACCAATATTGTGGTACGAATGTATGTATATGAGTTTTTTTAAGTATTATTTATATAGATAAAATATATTGGAGATATGAGTAGTTGAGATACAGAAAAACATAAATTGTTCTTACTCATAAATTTCTCTACCTACTTGTAAACCGTAAATGGTATGAAAATGCGTGCATTAGGTACTTTTAAAGATTATCTATTTCAGGCAAACAGTTTTATAGTGACTTTGTGTATGAACTCGTTAAGAAATTTGTGAATTATTTTAATATTTGATATCTTACAAACGTAGATGGCATTACTGAGGAGCGCGATGCCGTTATTCTCTCCTTGCAGGGAAGACATCGACGCGCCGCTGGCCCAGAAGAAAGCGATAAACCCACTCTAATTCTGCTGGGAGCAAGTTGTTGGTAGCAACCTCGTATAGGGTTAGAGTCAGTGGTATTTAAAAATAAGACACATCTGATATCATTTACAGATGTGATTACATGGATATACTTCAAGTCTTTTTGTACTTCTATCTGTATCATCTTTAGTGCATCTATTAGAACTATACATTGAAACAATCCAAGTATTACTCGTGATGATGCTTCATAAGTGTATAAGATACCGTAAGATGGCCTAGTTATTAATTATTTTCATTTTTATAAATTACAATTAATTGTAGATAATTATATTGAAACGGCAACACAGCCAACAAATATATTGTGATAAATAAGAGAATTGTGTCCAGTTTCCGCATTCGCAACAATCATAATGATTATAGATGCCTCTACGTTTATGAACCGGGGCTAAATAATAGAGTAAATGTCGGGGAAAGTGGGCTTCGTGAACGTAATTAATTAATGCTACCGGCACTGGCGAGTGACAACAAGTTGTGATCAACAGTAACTATGGCCGCGTTTATTGTGTAACTCCGCAGAGAGGACTAATGAGCTCGATTACGGTATCGATGATGAACAAGTCGCAACAGCTAATTGAAATCGGTGTGAGCCGTGTCTAACGATCTGTTTTATATAGTGAGACAAAGCACTCGTCTAGACGGGTCGATCACTTGGCGCTTGCAGGGTGAGATGCGTTATTGGACCTCATAGCATTCAGGAGTGCGTTGAGGGTGAGCGCAAAGAAAATTATACACACTATAATTATTTAATATTATTTTGTGTCATATAATATACAGCTATTATTCCGATTGAAAGTCGGTGGTGGGTAGAGAGTAAGATTTTATGTTATGCTATAATACCTCATTGAAATACCCCTAATTTGTCTTAAAAAATAAAAAAGTTAAAGACTGAGGGGAGAAATATTTGACTATATATTTGACGTATGTAAATATTGAATGTTATTTAGAGAACTCTAAAATCACATTGTATGTACTAAATAATGGGTTTCTGGTTTGATGCCTTGATGCAGAAGTAAGTTTTTGTTGATTGAAAAGTTTTGTAGATGGCACAGCATAACATAACTAAATACATCCAAACAATTTTGATGTTGGTTACATAGTTCGTGGACTGCAATAGATAGTCAACACAAACAAAACTACATGTCCATGTGTTATATCGATATCAAAAAAAAGTTCACTCCCAAGCCATGAAATGGCAATCTATAGATGCTTTACTTAATTTTATAGCAACAAGATAAAGATTCCTCTCGCCAAGATTACGAGCAGTTCTTGGCAGGCGAGTGACGAGGGGCTGCCAAGACCCTTAGCTAAATTTTATCAAACCCGAGGCTTCGCTGGTGCCGCGGCCCTCAAATTTAGATTTGGCATCTAACGCCGACTTGGCGAAAACATCCACATTTTCGATTTAGAAAATCACAATGAAATTACAGTGCTATTCGCTTCGTGTTCTTGTTACTGTTTTATAATTATGTTTTACAAATATATCAGAGATACCAACCGTTTTGTGGTATGCAAGTCTGTCTCTTTGTTCGAATTTGCTACAATTATGCACTCTACCTGCTAGAAACAAATATATAACATATATTGAAGTTCTGCGCGGTATTCAACATTCGTGATATTTTCTATTATAACGCAGCGATATACGATCGATTGATATTAATTGCTTTAAGACTTTAAGTGAGTTAATAGACGTTAAATCGTGTCGGTGACTTTCAGGTGGCATAAAAACTGGAAACACTTGGGCACACTTAGAATCCACTGACTTGCACAGGAGTAGCGAAGTGCCTACTTCTTATTGCTTCAAACCTCTCCAAATACGAGACCCATAACTGACAATTGCCTACTATGTTGAATCTTGAAAAATTAATTCTTATATTTGTTACATAGTAATTATATCTTGATAAGATAAGAATTATACATGGTATTTTTTTTTCCAATAATTTACTAGAAATTACTAACGACGTGAAGTATCACAGTCTCCATCTCACAGTCAGATTGTTGTGATGCGGAAATAACTTCTATAACCCACTTACACGTACTCTTCATTAGAGGCTACAAGTCACTTTAATTGTGTATCACTGCGTGAAGGGATCACTTAGTTCCCGTGAAGCGTTATTACTATTGGCTTCGAAGTGCAATAGATACTATTGCTGAACCAAGCTTAATTTGCAACTTATTTTTAAATTGCTCCTATGTGGAATTTTAAAGTTTCGTACAAACTTTAACTCATTTCACCTGACAATATTCGAATAACTCACATTACTTGTAAGCATTGTCCGTTACTGTACCAGTTTTGTGACACAAAATTGTGAGTAGAAATGAGAAATATTTTGCCAAATTAATTTAGTGTTCAATAATTTTCCGCTAACACTTCATATGCAGAACACGACTGCGGCTTTATTTGTTATTGAGTTTTGTACATACGAGTATATACAGACGTATATCCGCGTTATCGATAAATTTTGTGACATTACTCATCAAATGCGATCATGGACATTTATTACAGGTACAGGAAATTTCTGGAATTCATTAAATAATTCTGAAATTTCGGCATCGAGACCAAAATGTCAGTTTAATAATCGTTTCTCGTCAAACGAGAATTCTGGAATAACTTACAAAAATGGAGAGTACCCGTTGCGATTAAAATGTGTAATGTACGCTTTTATGTATATCTTTTTTATTGCTATGTGACTTGCTTCGGAGTAGAAAAATATCGTAAGAGAACCGGCATATATGAAAGTTCTTAATATCAACCATTGTCATTGACAATGTTTGACATGTATGAAGTACTCAGTCGCAGGAATACGTACGTACGTGATTGATGACGACATTACGGAGAGTAGTCGGGTCCAGCGGGGGAGAATTACAGGTTCTTGTCATAATGTACAATCGTTGTGTACTGAGTCTGTGGTGCTCGTATACCTAGGTACCTCCTGATATTTCTAAAAAACTTGTGATCTAGTGATTATGTTTACATAATTTCGATTTGTTAATAAATTACGTATTAATATTCCTTATGTAACAAGTCAACAAATGAGCAGACGAACCACCTGATTGTATTCCACCGTCGTCCATAGACGTCGATAATACCAAAGGCATCACGCTATCATGATGCTATACCAAAGAGCGGGGGAGGTTGGCTCAAGGCTGGATGGAGACATTGACACCCCAGAATATTATTGTATAAAATTATTTTATTCAATTAATTATGTTATACAAACATTTCAAACGAATATTCTTTATTTAAAATATTTTTTTGTGAATTTGTGCTAATAACGAAGTAGCTACTTTAAACAAAGGATCGAACGATCTTCCGCCTAGTTTGTCGAGTACCCACATTTATGATGTATCGGAATTTCATTATAGATAAATTGAGTGAGAAAAGGGTGATGGGGTTAATTAAAAATATTACGGTTGGAATGCGGAATTAATAGAGATTATTAAAATCAAAGATTTTGCAAAAATCGTAATGTATATTCGTTTTGTTAATTTTATAATATATATATATATATATATATTATTATGTTGTTAACAGACAACTGAAGGAAGGGGGCACTTGATGTTACATCTTTTGAACTTGATGTTATAAACTTTGATTTCAGAAGGTTTATGGCCAGCTAGGTAGTAAAAGATTCTTATCATCGTACAAGAGCATTAGCGGGATTAAACCGGTTGAACAGAGTCTATCAATTTAACATGAGAAAAGTGTGCCACTACCGGTCGGTCGATTGTTCAACAGGACGCGCGATGAGCTAGTCAGTAGGTTGGCTTGGTTTCTAACATAACTCACCAGGTATTCATTAAGGTCGTAACTTAGTCGTTACATTAATTAAAATACACATTAAAATATTTATACCCAAAGAAAGTTAAAATATTATTCAGCTATAAACAAAAGTTTTCTGGTTCAAGCTTTCCCGGCTGCGGCAGTAATGTCTCTGGATAATGAACGGGGACGTAATTAAAATAGCCCGGAGTATTATCATTGCGGCGTTGATTCACTGTCTGTGCTGCTCTGGAGGTCAGCTATTGTGTGGAAGGGTTTTTTTAAAACAAGTATTCCTGACGAGGGGTGTATCCGACTATACTCGTCATGCAAAACACGCGAGTGTTGCTAAGAAATTTTCGGATCACCCGTAGTTTCTGTTTTTTTTTGTAAAGATCTGATAAACTGTCAGGTCACCTTCATCAATGTTCGTAGCACCTAGCGCGACGCCAATGCGTTACAGGCCAAGAAGCACGGTGTCTTTAGATTAATTTGTTAAATAAAATTAACTCTCATATACACACATCTCTACTAAAATTCCCCACATTGCGAGAGTTATAAGATGTTACATACACGAGTGTACACATATGTTGTACATTGCATTGCGCCTTGAGCAAACTTCTATTTAAATGCAATGATAAACTATTTTTATCAGCAAAGGGGCGAATTAATGGTCACTACCACCCATAGACGTCTGTAACTCCAAAGGTTGACTCGACGCGTTATCGGCAGAGATAGAGGGGAAGTGAGGAGGTCGGTTGATTGTAAAAGAAGGCTGGTATCTATTGCTATGCACGAATACCGTCGGGAATAAACTGGGTAGTAGAGAGCCATGCCAGTAATACAAAGGACCATGCACGATTGTCTCTTCCATTGTTCAGCGGTAAGAGCTGGCTTGGACTCAAGAATAAATTGTGTTGCTAAATTCTAAATTTACTTCATAGACATGTTAAGAAATTTAAATTCTAAACCACTTAGCAATTAAGGTAATTTGTATATACACTTTGAGGTTTGTTTCAAATCGATGTTTATAATTTAGCTTTCACGCTTATACGATCAGGATAAGACGCCTAAAACCGGCTCTTCCCAAACAATGAATGCAATACACAGCCCCTGACCTTTCCATGGGTTGAAAGCCACGCGGCTGCGTAATGCAGGAACCATCAACTGTCGTCATCGGTTCGAAGTTTCTCAATAAATGCGTGTCACGTAAATTGCGTCCCTGATTCCATCTGCTGACGTCAGAAAGTGGACTTCCTTACATTAGGTTATATCGATATCAACAACTTCAACATCAGCGGTACACTGCAGGGCACGGGTTTCACCTTGTAATTAAAGATTCTGTTCGTATTTTAGCGTACTGTCGCAGTTACGTACAGTAATGTTCGCAGGTCAACGATCGCCTTATGAAGGCCATACAAAATGGTGGACGCCAGTATTTGTAACATAGAACCCAAGTTAATACTGCTTTGTAAATTAATATTAAATGTACTTAAGGATTCAATAATTATTATATTGCATATATTGGAAGTTTGATTGTACTTATTTTAACTATTACTATAATTAAATATTGATTGTAATCGTTATAGTATGATTTAATATAATCATTGCAAATTATGTGTGTACGATACGTGGATTATGGAGCCAGAGGGAGGAGAGGAAGCGGCACTTATAACAGTATTTTGACGATACCGTAGCCCTGTTTATAGTGATCCTGCCTGCTGAGCGAGGGTAGATAGTTAAGTGACAGATAAATGTTTGTGAAGTTTTATTTGTGCATGTTCATGCATGGAAGATAGGAAATCCTGGTGGAGGAGTGTAAGTGTGAGTGAAAGTTTAACAGTACCGCATTGCTCCAGTTCAGATTAGTGAGGGGGGTTGGTGCTCAAATTAAGTGTCGTATTTTAATGTCGTCGGAAGACATCCAACATGGTCTATTGACTGCTGTGTAACAACCGATTACGACAGCTTTTTGTTAGTAATGGTCACTCATCTCTTGTCTGACCGTGTCCGACGCTGCTTAGCTCGTTCAGCTATTTACGTTTGATACCAACCATGAACTTAAATGAACTGATCTATTAGCTGGATTTATACCCTTATACGGTCCGATTCTGTCATAAATGTGCCTGATTTAATCACCTAGCTCCATCTATATATTACGTGTTCTTAAAGAGAAACGTCTGTATGCACACAGAGCCCAATTTCATCGGCTCGAAATACCCAATTTATCATGAAACAGCTTTTAATATTATTCGGTAACGGTTACAACGACAGTACCACACGAAGAATAACTTATTAATATATATCCTTTTCATCATAACCTTTTTGCTATTTATTATTTTTATCATTTCACCATAGTTACCATAACCTCTACTTTGCTTAAATGGCATTCCAACTTTTCATACGTACTCATACCATCAGTATGCAATGGTCGCATTCTACTTTTTTTGCGTGCGTAATGTACGCACACGAGGAATATTATTCTATCGTCATACATATTATAATTAGTACGCACGGTAGAGCAATTTTATTTTCGAGTGGTTTAATCTCGCAGTTACACACGTATTGAAGTTAGTAAATATGTTTTAAGTACTACTTGTTATAGTCATTATTTATTTGTAAATAAATAAACTTTAATTTCGGTAATAGTAACCTTTTCGGAACCAGGTCTATTGACGATTCACGTGAAGTATTTTATAACGAACAAACGGATGCTTGAGAGAATAGCTGACGAGATACAGCAGATTGACTATTTAATAATTTGATGACCCTATAGCCCAGTTGGTAGTGACCCTGTCTGTCGAGCGAAGGGTCCGGATTCGATTCCCGGCCGGGGCAGACATTTATGTGATAGATAAATGTTTGCTCGTGGGTCATGGGCGTTTGTAATGTCATATTTGTGTATGTCCATGCCACCCGCAACACAGGGAAACCTAATGCAGGGGCGTGAATGCGTAAACGTTTATAGGAGAAAAATAATAGAAGCACTTAGTTTTAATGGTAATCATAAGATTATTATGGTTTTTAACATTTTACTCACATTTTTCAGCGAGTGGCCGTATCGAACCAAATTTCGCTCATCGCATATCCGCGGCAGAGGCGACACATAACGGGCGACGCTCATAATATAGCAAGATTGCGTCTGAAGTTTCTTAACTTTAAAGTATTATTATACAACTTTCGTCGTTGGGAACTTCATAAAGGAAAATACTTGATGATAATTATTATAATTAATTTGGTACTGCGTCCATAGTGAGAAAGGTCAAGGATGTTTTAATGTATTTGTTACTACTAAACTTGAACAAAATTACTAATAATTTTCTTTATAGAGTCCCTGTTTACTATAATTCAATACGAAATTAATTGGTATACTGTATTAATAGCATTATTTATTTAGTTATTTAGTTTACTAATTAATTAGAGGTTAAAATTAATTTGATCGTGTATGTTTATGAAAGTTGATATCGTGTAGTCTTTTGTTTTTCGTGGGGAAATCCGTCACGGATATCCTTCTCCAACCACATGAGGGCCCCGTATAGGGCCATGGATCGCATCACCCCCATATAAATATCGTGTAGTCTAAGCCAATCTGCTCCAAGTACATCTAACTGATCCATACGCTAAAAGTCGCATCCATCATCAGATCCACAGTACCACCCAATTCAGTCTTTACGGGAACAATTATCGAGATTCTCGATTCTGGATGTAACGTAGATAGACAACTTATGATAAATCAAAGCACTAATCTAGTTTCATTTTCTTTCGCATTAGCTCCATATGTTATTCTACAAATACGAGTGTAAGAATAAAAAAAATCTGTGAACTCTTCATGAGATTTCTCCCCCATCCACTTGTTACGGTCTGCTGATAATAGTGTCTCAAGGCGACTCTTAAAATTTAATTATACCAACATAGAGAGATGTCGCGGAGTTATAGAAAAAAATTGTGCTTCTTTTGTAAGAACAGGATACAAATAACTGGTCTGTAAATTTTTTATTCAATTTGAACCATCACATGTTTTTTGAATTTATTGTATTGTCATGTTCAAGATGTCACTTGATAATACAATCATTAAATAAACCTTTCAAATGATTATCTTTTTAATGTTTCTCCGTTTTCTTTTCTTGTCCAAATAAATTAAAATTAAAAGCCATGTAAGGGGTGGAGCGTCGACCTAGCGGATTCAATAAAGTAAGCTCTGTTGTTCTTAAAACTTGCGTGTAGAAACGAAGTTTAATCCCGGCTAAAATACAAACAAATTGCTAACAATCTATGTATGGATCTCTAGTAGCATAACAAATTAATGTGATTTGCATATCCCCAACAAATCCATTAGGATTTGTCCGATGTTTTTAGGTTACATACGATCACATCGGTATATGATCATTCGGCACATGAATATGTAATTCTCGTAGAATCTAGAAGTAGCACCGACGTCACGCTGGGCTGATTGCACCGTAGAATTAGTACGTAGAAATGCTATCTTTGTGTTTAGGTTTGAATCGAATTCATCTGATACCTGGAAGAGCACGTTTAAAGCTTGGTTCGTGGAGTATCACGTTTAAAATGTTGGCGTTATATAATTTAATGTTTTTTATATTTAACTGGAAGAAATAATTCTCCAATTATAATTCTCCTGACGTTCATTTTGGAATGAAAGCCCGATTTTGTTAAGTGTCTAAGTTAATCTCCCCTGCTCTTTGTTGATTAACGGACGAGACCTTCTAGTGAAGGTTTGGTCTCTGGGGTCTAAGCTTATTCTCCTCAAAACTCATGAAAGGTAGTGAGATTTTTCATAGCTTATTACTATCCTTGTAACAATCATCCATGATATGTTTTTAAAGCGATTCGTTGCAGCGCTGGAAAGTCAGTTAACAAACGGGTTCATCTTCCCTCTTGGTTTTAGATGTAAGTAGACAGAAGTGACCAGTTTCTTGTCCGTCTGCCCATTGGATGTTAGTTTAATGTTTAAAGCAGGCTCTTACTATAAATATTGGGTATTGCAACTCTTTTAAATCTTACCCAATAACGACGTAATTTATAGTCGTATTTAAAATCAGAAACCGATATTTAAAACACCGGTGCCTTACTCACCAGCAGCTCCGACGTACGATTGGAGTTTACTCCATAAGTATAAATCTCTGAGTAATACATATACAATATACACACACACACATATATATATATATATATATATATATATATATATACATACGTACTAACGGGCTGTATACAAGTCTACCAAAACATAAGTTTAATGTAGAAGGCCCGCAATTTAGGTGCGTAAAAAACGTAACATATTTTAGTTAACGCTCGACAAAATTCCACTCCTCATAAATTTTCTATACAGGGGGCTCGATATATAGTCGTGACATGTATGATGGCGTGTTATAGCATAATTTTATGAGGTTCAACTCATGTTTAGAAGTGTATAACATCAAACAGTGTACTCGCGGATTAATAATGTTAATTAAATACTTTGTATTGATTTAGTAGTAGTAAAATATCTTCAATCAAGACTAGCGACGTTTGTTATAGAATGATTTCATTGTATCCATATATACATTACAATTACAATGTACGCCCTACATAAAAGCCCCATTTTAGTAAGAATGTACGACTAACGAAAACGTGAATTAAAGTGAGATTTTATTGCGTAAATTGTAGTTAGTTTGTTAAAATTGATATACGGTTGTTTAATATCAGAAATTAATTGGTTTTATTGGAAATCAATTGGGTTGCCTGAGTCTTCAGCGTCAGCAAGGCCCAGGTGTTGAATTAATCATCAATTTCTAAAACTCAGTTTTAAAACTCAACACAAATGCGAGATGTCATCATTTTTACTAAAATTTTAAAATTAAATTATTGTTTATTTTAACTTATTTGCACTTTACATTAGACGAAATGACTATAATCTTAAGACTAATGTGTAAAGAAATTTTCTACAGCGAGTTTAAGTTACTTTTAAATTACTGGTTTTAAAATTAAATTACTTGATTTTCCAACTTAATTATATTGCGGGACAAGCCGTGGATCGTTGGTTTAATAATAACTCTGTAAGCCTCAAAGCTGATGTTTAATTTTTATTTACCAAGTACTCATTTAATTAATATAATTTGGTTTAATTTATACCCAACAAATAACGTTGAATCGTTTGAAGTTGATACGTACCCTAGGATAAACAATGTATTCTGAATCCATTAGTGTACTTGAAGGAACTACAATGAAATATTTGCTGAAGCAAACTGGCGTCTTATAGATCTTGAGATAGAGTTTGTGGTTGAATCCACGGCCCGACGGTGGTAACGACATTTTATGGGGGACGCCTTAGTGTCGTGAACAAGACAATTTGAACTAATACCCGGACTTAGGTGTTTAGATTTATGGTGTCAGAAATGTTTCTGGTGGCTGCAGAAACAGTAAATTCTGATGCAGTAACATCTGCATGTTACACGAAGATGCGCTAGTGGAGACATCTTGTCGGAGCAACGAGTGTAACTTTACTGAGATCGTGTGCAGTGTAAACATTAGTAATCAGTTTTAAATAAAGCAGTTATCTATGGTACTTTATGACTGATAATAATAATTCTGTTACAGAGTCTTAAGTACGTAGGTACATTGCATAATACTTGAATATTAATATTAATATATTATATATTTATATATAATATTAATGGTCAGAACGATTGTTTGGGCTCGTTAGTCACTAGTAATAACATGTATAAATGGAGCAATGACATCAGAATCCTTCAACGCATTTGCTGAATATTTATCCTTATTACCTCTACTTATCATTTTATTGATAAAGAGTATTATATATATGTCGGCGTTAGGGTATTCTCCTCGACGTTATTATCAGTGGTTATGGGTCCAGTGGGCGTCATTGGGGTTGTATGCGAGCACAAAACGGAGAATTCACTGTTGTACACTTATTTAATCACGTTTTATGTTATTCTGAGCAGCGGGTTCGCGACACCAGTCTTACGCCACCGAAGCCAAACTCAGAATGCTCCACCTCCATCAACTCATTCAACGAGACACCTCTGTCCCACCACGTGGTGAAAGTTAAGATGGCACCTAGACCCCACTCGAGGCTTCTCTCTGCTCTGATAATACAATGACTTTAAATAAAAGCAAGCTATTAAAGTGCAATAAATTGAATTAAATTAAATTAAATTAAGATTTAACAAATGTTTTCAGTAAACACACGCTCTCATTTCTGATTGACCTATTGGTCGC
>DWPT01004773.1:0-12877 GCA_018251895.1 Agathymus mariae mariae | reverse complement strand
AAATCCATCGACGAATGGCCCGACCGTTTAAAAGCGTGCGTTAAAGCTAAGGGTGGACACTTTGAATAACTAGTTTACTACGTTGACATATATTTTTCACTCTACATAATCACATATAAAACTTTAAAATAAAATTTTTTTTTTAGAAATTATCGGATATTTTCTTTCAATTCTTCATTTCTTGCAATTTCAGTGCATTAGGGTACAAATTACATATGTCAGCAAACGGCAAATCGTGTCTTCTATACTTGAGGGATATTAATAACGAAAACCTGATTATGGAAAGTACAAAAAGGAATTAAATCATGCAATTGTGCACTCTATCGAGACGCCGGCGACCCTACGCCTGTCCTCAAGACGGAAGGCTGTTCATTTAAATCATGGTCACCAATTGACCTCCTCGCACGCCATTCCCATTCCATTCCATTCACTGGAGCTTGCTTTTGGCGTCAGACTGTTATAGTACACAACTATTGATTGTTCAAAAATAATTTACGACACTATTAACGCCTAATAAATCGAAGCCGGAAAGTTTTTTAAATTGTCTAGATTATTCGTGAAACTCGACATAACTTTAAATGCCAATTACTAACGAAGGTTTAATTAAAAGATGAGTTCCTACAAAGATACTTAGTTTAGTAATATTTAAAATTATTTCTGGTAAAACTGTTAATACTAGTACGAAGAAATTTATAATGTTGCCCCCGAGCCCTGAACATATACTGTAACGAAGGGAATGTAAAAAGCACGTGCGTGTAGCCGGCAGCGAACTGATATTTATTTGGAGTGAAAATAAGTACCATGTCGCCGCATCTTAGGTGCCATCGTCGACCCTCGAAGACCACGATATGTGACTCGAAAAATCTGTACATTAATACATGAATAGAAAACTCTGTAACACTTCGTCTCCTGTATTTGTCAATCAATTTCATTTTTTTATTTGGTAGCTTTTGGCGAGGTTTAGTGCTTTCATAAAATTTTCTTATAAATAAACTTATTCAGATAACGAGCGAATGTCGACTAGACGAATACAAGTAGTAACAAATAATATTAAATACGAAACCCGGTATCGATCCAAGTTTACGGTGGTCCATTCGCTGTAGTCGTAATAATCGGTTAAGAATTTAATAATGGTTTTGCGTAAAATAAAAATCATCCGAATGTTTTTATCACTGTAATTCCCCACAATTGCTTATGGTCACTTTGGCTGACGTGGTGCCGCTCTTGCTGCCGTATCTCTCCATTTTCTTGAGGACATCCAATCCAGATATGACATGTCCAAACACCACATGCTTGCCGTCCAGCCAGTCCGTTCTGAAAAATAACAGGCTATTTTTGGATCGGTAAGCAATAACAATTTTTTTATGGATTACAATTCTGCATCCAACTCGGATGTTTCCAGGTTCCAATTAAAAAAATATTACAATCTACACAGACAGCGAGGACCACTCACCCTTAACTGACCCTATCTGTTTGTTTTTGGCTGTTGATAAACAATAGAATGTACTTGACCCGACCGCGTTGTCCTGTGATCGACAAGAAAGATCCTGATTAGTTAACATTCATTGGAATTAAGAATGTTATGGATATGAAATTTCGGATCTGGATATGGATACGAATATATGAATAAAATTTTACCATTTCGGTTACGATTACGGAATTGAAATTATTTCGGATTATCCGATTGCTTCGGTATTACATGGTGGATAAAAAACAACACAACACATCAGTAACGGTAAACACACAACAGTAAATGTTTCATTTTATTTCTAGTTATTATGTAGTATGATAATCACAGAAAAACAAGCTTTAAAATTTTATAATAAAAACTGCCTAAAATAAGAACGGCGCGGCGAGAGTATCGGGCTCGGCCGGCAAAAACTATCATAACGTATTTTATTTAGTCTCTGTTGCTATCCGAAATTATCAGATTCGATTACGGTTACGGATATATTTTTATTTCGGTTTCGGTTACGGTCGCGGAGCTCCATAATATCCCTGATTGGAACCAGGGATTCATCCATCCAAATTGCTTTCTTAGTAATCATTTGATCAACGATACATACTTAGCTGTGCAAAGGAAGAACTGTGACCCATTGGTGTTCGGACCGGAGTTTGCCATGCTCAGTATACCGGGTCCGGTATGCCGGAGAGTGAAGTTCTCGTCTTCGAACTTGCGTCCATATATCGATTTGCCGCCCGTGCCATTGTTGTTTGTGAAGTCACCCCCTTGGCACATCTTACAGCTGCGGTTAAGGAAACATTGTCACAAATAATGTGTTAAAAACATTAACGAACCTGCATGTCCAGAGGGACTAGTAGTAGTAGTCAGTAGAGACTGACACGTGTGAATAACAAATCAATCATATGCTTCGGAGAAGGAAAACATCGCGAGGAAACCTATACACCTGAAAGTTCTCCATAATATTCTCAAAGGTGTGTGAAGTATGTCAATGCATAGCACACTGGCCTTAACCTGTGGCCCGTGGCCTGGTGTGAGAGACTCGAGCCCAGCACAGGGAGAATTATAGGTTGTAATGGATTATGAAAAAGGGCCAAAATTGTCGCAACGTTACATATCATACAAAATACCATTTCCTGCCAACTCTTAACAGAAATAACTTGTTCAACAAGGCGGCAGTGGAGTAATGCAATTTTTCTTTAATTCCTGCTACAATAAAATTGGTTCTGACAGTGACGTAGAAAACAGTGTTTGTAAAAACCAAAGTGGAATACCTAAGCTGCACTCGTTTATTACCAGACATCGAGAAAGGAGGTTCTTAATTTGCTTGCATTTTTTTTTGTTTATTACACCGGAACTACATCATGTATTGATTTCATAGCTTCATGATTAATAACTGATTTGGAAAATTTCTTAATCTTATGTCCCGTTTGGTCGAACTTAAATTTCAACTTGCCCGCGTCGGTGTGCCCGTCTTCTTACAATGTGGACGTGTTAGACTTCATCACCACTTACCGTCGGGAGGGATTGTTGTCAAGCATTAACTTATTATATGAAAGAAATCTACCTCTAAGGGTGAACAATAACAGGTGAAATTAAGAGATTCACCATCTACACATTGAACTCGGGTTTTTTTTTTGTTTAAATATTTACCTGTTCTCTTTTTTTAAAATCATCATATTATCATCCATCGTTTGTACATATAAACTTTGTGCATATTGCGTCCTTATTCGGATCACTTTTGAGGAGTGAATGATACAAAAGACCAGCCAAACATGATACTGCCACAATTTCATTATTAGTCTCAAGTTTGATTCGACACATTAGTGGATCATTTTCAGACCACCTCCTCAATCACAACAGAACAGAATAAGTTTAGGTCTTTATTCCGATAACAAAACCTACCTACATTAAAGTTGCCAATAATATAACACGTACAGATTCGGACTTGCCGCTTTTTGATTTTTACAATGAAATTATAATAACTGCTATCAAACTTAACAAAAGGATACAAAATCTGGTATGATTCTATGAAAACTGCTTCCCTGGTAACCGAAACCCTTCTCGTGAGTGCATAACATCCTAAAGTTCTCTGCAGTCTTGGGAACAATGTCGGCCCTGAGCATCATTATCACCCTGCCAATTTCCTGCTTGCCAACACTGATATCAAAGTATACTTGGGGATTCCTCTTTTCAACTGGTTTTGCTGGTATCTGAAATTTTAGACAATGGTTTTTCACAAAAGCTTTGTTGCTTGATTTGGATAAATATACAGAAGACAAATGATACATATAATATAAAGAAAGCAACAAAAATTGCCTAATTGCCTGATGTGTATCTCATGTACGTAACTCCGACACACACCTCTAGTTTTCCATTTATGTGCATATTACAAATTATATTTTTCTACCATGATGGAAAATATAAGAAAGCCTCTTTAAAGTCTTCAATTAACTATAATATTTTAAAATGTCAGAATCAATAATCTAGTAATTGTAATGGTGAATGAATTTTCAAATTTTATTTAAAAACCAGAGCCCAACTTGAACTAAAATCAATACATACTTATTTAAACAGATAACTTAGTGTAAATGAAGTTATTATTATGTGTTAAACTACAGATTAACAGATTACACTGCAATAATAAAAAAAAACAACTATGAGGCTATGTATTGCAGTTGCAATACTATGCGACGAGCCTGGGATTTGATAAATGTTAATTATCATGATTTGATTGTTTTGAATCCATGATACTTACAACATCTTACCTGGCAAACGCATAAACAAAATATATCCATTTTTTTCTATCAAATAAATATCTACCGCTAACGGAACAAGCCATTGATTCATTGCTGATGAGCTAATTTATAGGATTATATAAATAACTATGTGATATATCATATAACTCACAAAATACCTACATTTACAACATCATTCTTCTCTTGAACTTCATCACCCTCTTTATCTTTATTAATTGCCAATGTTTCACCAGCATGTTTCTGTAACCAGCTATCTTCTGACCACACGGGTCGAGTTGACCCCTCTTTGATACGCTGTGGGGCTGCAATGTTCACTCTGATTGTTCGGCCAAAAAGTTCTGAGTCATTCTGAAATAGCATGATATTTGTGTTAATTTACTTTCTTACTTAACAATATACTATAATACCATT
Source organism: Agathymus mariae mariae (assembly GCA_018251895.1). Classification (NCBI taxonomy): domain Eukaryota; kingdom Metazoa; phylum Arthropoda; class Insecta; order Lepidoptera; family Hesperiidae; genus Agathymus; species Agathymus mariae. The sequence continues at coordinate 8,245 of DWPT01004773.1, read as the reverse complement.
AGGAAATTATAGGAAGAAATGGCCCTATAGTTTAGGGCAATTAAGTTCATCAACTCAATATATGTCTATTCATTGACATGAAAACTACATTATAATCAGACAGTAACACCAAAAAAAACAACATTTCTTATGGTATTAGGAAACAGACTGAAATTGCTTTTTATATCAACTGATAAATTTTAGCGAAAACCAGTAATTATGTATCATGTAAACAGTGTAAAGCATAAATTTGAATACACAAAAATAATCCATCTCATCTTTAAGTACGATAACTACTATTTCAACGCAAATTATAACCACCAGCCAGCCAACTCCAATTATAATAATTATTATTATTTGATTTATAAACTAGCTTTACTAAGTGTAAGTCAACTCTATTAGTTGCATTTCATTAATGTTGTACAAGAAATATGTACAATATTTCAAGAAAAATGTTAATAAGTTTTTTATAACTTAATCATTTTTTTAAAGGTTGCTTAGAAGATATCCAAAAGCCAACTATTGCTTACTTTAATATTATTGTTTATTGTTGTCACAGCAATGTATTTTATGTTTAGTTTATTGGCTTAAAGCTTAACTTTAAGTGTGGTGTTGGCTTAAGTAGAATCAAGTTTACAAGTAGTGAACACTTTCTGTACTCCTGTACGCTATATTTTGTTTAAATATTCATCCAAACAAACTTGGTATCTTCATCCTTGCCATTAAAAACAACTTTTAATAACCCACTTTTACTACATTCCTTCTGTCATTATTATACCAACCATATTATCAATAGCTGCTGCAGCATCCTCAGCATTTTCAAATTCAACAAACGCGAACCCCCTGTGCTTCTCAGTTTCATAGTCTAAGGGAATTTGTACATCTACTAAATCACCAAAAGGCACAAAGGCCGCATTTAAAACTTTATCATCCACTTCATCAGCTAGACCACCCACGTATACTGTCCTCTTCGATTGTTTATTTGCCATATTATTCCTAAATATAAGTCTTAAAACAGACTATTCGATTTATTTTTATTTACTAATACGGTATAACAGCCACACAACCTTAACAAAAAACTGACGTATTTAAATTTATATACAAGTCATGAAAATTGTCACTGTCAAAATGAAAAACACAGACTAAAATTATAATGACAAAGACTTACTATAGAAAAATAAGCATATAAATTTTTAATGATAACTAATTTCTTTAAAAGCTGACTTCGGCCATGATCCATATAAGAAGGGGACATTTAAAAAAAGGCATTTTTTTTTTCTATTCGTTTTATTTTTATTGGCATTTTTGTAGAATTTGTCTAATTGGGAATAAATGATTTTAAATATTAAATAAATCATAATGCTTTACTAATCAATTTAAACAAATCATTTCACATTTTCACAATGAAATCATACATATTTTTTTATATTCATTATCATCATCATCATCATCAGCCCACTGCTGAGCATAGGCCATCCCTAATGGTCTCTCCATGACGATCGGACCTGCACTGCCCTCAGCCAGTGGCTACCCGCGGCCTTCACCAGATCGTCGGTTCATCTCCTTAAAGGTCTAGCCACTGGCCGTTGACCGATGCGTGGTCGCCATTCGAAAACCTTTATAATAAATCTAATTAATTACATGAATTATTTAACTACATACTTATTACAATACACACACATAACCAGCACAGCCGGCTGCATTGGTATGCATGAACAGTCACCACCTCCTTCCCTCGTATCCCTGGAGAATAGCCCTTTCTTCTTATATAGGCGCAAAAAAAACCTGACTACCTCTGCATCCATCCCGTAAATGAGCGGGCGCATTGTATGGCGTGGTTATAGTGGACAACATTCCAACTAAATCAAAAAACTTCTGACTAAGTCAACAGATATTTGAATGTGTTTTAAAATTACTATATATATATTGTATTATGTATAAACACTTCATTTTATTGAACATTTATTCCGTATCACATGTATAATTTTAACTTATTGTGTTCAGACTTCGCCTTTCTTTAGGCTAAAATGTAAAGATTATATTATCGATATTATTATTAAGTCATTAATATTATTATTGGTATTTTTATCTTTCCGTAAAGCTTGCTTAGCTAGCTAACGACTCGTCGTGTTCCGGCTGGGAGCTCGAGAGCCAATATTTTCTTTCTTACCTTCTTCTCATTTCCTAACCGACAACGCATCAGTGATACCTTTAGTCTTGCTGATATTCATGGGCGACGATGACCACTTGGCTCGTCTGCTCGTTTATCGCCTATTAACATTTAAAAATATATATATTATAAGTACTATTTTATCCTCAGAACTTCTGATTGCGAGATAACCATCTACCCCATTCGAATATATTCAATTGGGACTCATCCTAACTAAATTCCAGCGCAAACAATAGTGCTCCGAGACATTAGGTTAGATTTCTATATTTTCAAACGCATATTATAAACATTTAGGTCATCGTATTAAAGTCTATTGAGGAGTAAATAATCTTTGTCTCACCAGATCATTTAACAGCACTGACGGCACTTAGCAGACCATTTAAAACAGAATCTAGGACAAAGGTGTTCGTGACAATTATCGTAATTTGTAATGCTAAACGTCGCTTAACTCGCATTACTGCAGACGAGCGGCTTAGTACTTCACGAAATTGAAGCATCTTCGCACACGCCCCGCCGCAAAATAAACGGACGTTTTCAATAAAGTTTTTTATTTATTGTAAGTAATTCTTAAGTTTTTATTTGTTTACTTTTGGTCTACATAAAGTAAAAGTTTTAAGAATGACCTAAATGCCTAAAGACATCATCTGACAGTTGACCTTGGATGGGAGAAAATGTGAGGGAAGTACTGGGGATAAATAATAATAATAAGAATTATAAATGTTAGGGCTTTTATACAGTAGAATAATGAATATAAAGTTGAAGAATATGAAATTAGTATAAATTCATTATTTATTATTATTTCATTTATTTTGTATATTTTTATTTTTTATTAAAATTAATTCATATTAATTTTGGTATTCTCGACAAAAATAGAGCACGGTCTTAACAATCTACTATACACTGATCGTACAATTACAATGTACCTACTAAGTACTTATTTCTATATTAATTACACATCGAATTTATAAAAAATATCTGGGTGCAGATTTCCTGTAATCAGTAATTTTGTAAGTACCATTTAATTGAAAAAAAAAAATTATAAGTAATTTTGCTGTCTAGCAACGCGCGTGTTGACAACTCGTGTATGCTAGTGACAGATGCACAAAACCAGTTTATTCTCAAAGCTCTGTGCAAAATCCTTTAGTCATACAGTGAAAGTCACATACTATTCCGTTTGTATAGTTTGTAAACAGCTATTCCGTCGACGACTGCACTCTGGGACCTCGAACGATCTGTCTTTGTAAAAAAGCAATCGTTCTAAATACATACAAAAAAACATTCTTAGAATTCAACTCAATACAATTCAAGTAGAAATTGATGTCGTGACAATTGTAAACCACATTATTATAAGATATATTTTGTCCTTTTTAATGGCGAGTATTGGCTCTTTAAATTATTACTAATTAATGTTTTAGAATTTCAGCTGCGTTTTAATCACTTTGTTGGTTCAATCCATAGAGTGACGACAACAGTAGATAAAGTATGAAATCTATAGTATTTTTGGTTCCAACTTATTATTTATAATTATATAAACTATAAGTTATATGACAACTGTTATATTTCTGAATTCGACCCTAATCCGATGAAATTAGCAAAAACTATAGCTATATCTACTCAGATATAATTTCATTTAAGATTCCATTAAATAAATCCAATAAAATTAACAATAAACTTTTAAAAGTTATATTGTACCAATGGTTACTTTGTGTATTTCCTCTTGAAATATGCAGTTATTACATTTAGCGAGGTCTTAACAATCTACTAGACAGTGATCATACAATGATAATGTACCTACTAAGTACTTATTCCTTCTTTCGATCGGGCTTCGGTATTGGGGCGGCTTAGAATACTCCCCCCAATCCCACGCTGGCAAAACAGGGTATCGTAAGAGGTGACAGAAGCCAGCCTGCTTGGTGGTAGGGCTTTGCGTAGAGATTATACTATCAGTAATATTATTAAGGCCTTAATATTATTATTGTCTTTCCGTGAAACCTGCCTGGTTAGCTACCACCCTCCTGCTTGAATCAGCCGCCGAATGACTCGTCGTGTTCCGGCTGGAGGCTTGAGACCAATTACTTCCTTTCTTACCTTCTTCGAATTTCCTGGCCGACAACGCATCAGTGATACCTTTGGTCTTGCTGATGTCCACGGGCGACGATGACCACTTAGCATCAGGTGGCTCGTCTGCTCGTTTGTCGGCTGTTGCCATAAAAAAAAATCGGAAAGCAGGAAAGTCTGTCCACACTTCGCCAGCATTAAGTTAAAGTTAAAGTTATTCTCTTATTTGCAAAAGGATTCACGTCGAGCAGCAGGACAGCAATATATTTAATTGAAATTCCTACAAAAACTTTGCTTTCATCAACTCGGTGATAACTTTGGTGTTACGGATGACAATGTGACTATTTACCATCACTTGACCCGCCTGCTCCTTTGTCGGCTGTTGGCAAAAAAAAACACAGTCTTAATAGTTCCAAAAGAAAAAGGAGAAATTTATCTGATTAAAAAAATTCAATAGTTAAACGTTTGATATTTCTATAGATTTAGTTGGATCAAAGACATTTAAAATCGGATCTAATTGCTATTGTCGGCGGTTGTAACGTCAAAAGCGTTCGTGTAATCAGCTAATCGCTACAACGGGACCGAGTTACTTTATACGAATACCGATAGCGGTACCCAACCTTTGAGCTATCAAGGAACACAATATATTCCCCTCGCTTCTCGGCGAATTTACATTGTATCTATTTTTATTATATGGAAGTATCTAAAATATGTCCATTTAGTATTGTAGCAAACAACCCAAATGAATTCTGTAATTAAATTTAAAACTACAGTTTCATTACAATCAAACAAATGCCTTCGCTTCGCTTCGGAAAAACTACCTTAAGCATCTGAATTTTTTTGGATTTTCTCGTTCTGTGAATTAGAAATACATAATTATATTAATTTATAGCTTTTTTATTTATGGACGGATTGCAATGAAACAAACTTCAAGTATTAAGTGTCGCTTACTGCAATACATTAGTAAAAACCAGAACGAAATCGGTTAAGCCGTTTCTGAGATTACCGGGAACAAACGCACAGACAAACAACAATTTCTAACAACTATTGAATAAAGGCCCCTAATAATGTTTTTTCTCATATATCGTATATGTACAGAAAGCGATTAATTATAATTTTATTGTTAGTATAGATATGTCGCAGAGGTCAATTGAAATTATTCGTAGGGACAGTACAGGTACAGCAACCGAGATGAAACACGATTCACAGCTAAAACACCACCAAGTACACTGAGGATACATTGACGGTAACACTGTTTAGTCCAAACGAAATGCACAAGATATAAAAATGGTAGGGAGTTAAGGAACTTGGAAAATGTAAGGGTGCTCGTACGTTTGTCGCATTCTATAAAGGGAACTGACTCACCCGCTTCTAGGATAAACAATATGTCATATTAACGTGCGCGCGGGCTGCTACATTTTGTTGCCATATAAAATAATAATTAAAAGCTAATTTCACTTATTTAAAGACCTGTTAGAATATGTATTTTGAGCGTCATTGGCCCAATCTAGCTAAAACATAAGTTCGCTAATAGAGAATAGGTTCTTATTAAATACCCTTTACTATCTTTGACTACATCTTCATTTACCATCTGGCGAAAACTATGATCGAAAATAGTACTTATAAAAAATAATTTCACAAAACACTAAAGCTATCCGCAAGGAAAATGGTACATTTTCGAGTAAATATTTAATTTACATTTTCAGCCTTATCAAAATGTTATTATATAATCTGTAACAGATAACAGATAACACAAATGTTAGTTTCACACGGTCATGGGTTTGCATTCATTCAGGTTGAGCATAACTGGCTCACGACATAATCACGAATGTATGTAGATTTTACTGTAAACCTTATAATGCAGAAATGGTTAGATCCATCGGTCTCTTTACGAATAAATAAACACGCAGGGTCTCGTTAGCTTAGAACACCGATCGTTCACCATCGTAAACTTCAGCATTAACAATCATATGATGTGAATAGTTTTATATATTATTAGACCACACACATGAATAGATAAGTTTTATCATAATTTTATCATTGGATATTGCTTTATAATATTCTCTTTAAACAGAAGTGTTCGAAAGTCCGAAGACGCGTGTCTTCTATCGTAAGCTATCGATAAAGTTACGATCGAGTTACTTTGAAGGCTGCTATAAGTTGAATTGATGACTGCTCCTGACAAAATCTCTTGAATTCTGAGCTTTAAAGGGTAGACTAAGTAATCGGTCATTGGTCTTGGTCAGTGTTGTTTAACATTTTCACAAATGACATAACTGTTTGCTTTGAGAACTCCACACCGTTCTTGTACGTTGGTGATCTAAATAAAATGTATAGAATCTACTGAATACGCAGCTCTGCTACAACAATACTTAGATAGGTTTATCGTTTAGTGGCAAAACAATGAAATGATTTTGAAAACTAAAAAGTGCTTTCACCTTAAATTTACCCAAAGACAAAATTTCATCTCGACCTGTTATCATATTTTCCAAAATCCAATCCAAGGGGTTATACACAATAACGGATTTAGGCGTTATAATTGATCGCAAGCTATCTTTTGTACCTCACATTCACCACATCGTAAAGAGGGCCTCAAATATGCTTGGGTTTGTTATACGTCAGAGTAAAGAGTTCAAACATCTCAAAACCAAAAAAATAACTAAGTCGCACTAGTGCGCCATATTCTTGAATATTGTAGCACTCCGTGGCGTTCAAATTATGCAGTGCATGTTTTACGAATAGAGCAAATCCATAAAAGGTTTTTCTGTCACCTCGATCGGGGTGCTAAATTTCTGAAAAGGGAGGTATCCTATAGTGAAAGACTAGCATAGTTTCAGGTTGTTCCCTTAGAGAAACGTAAAGATCTTCTTGATCTTCAGTTTCTACTTAAACTTGTTAATAAAACACTGATTGCCAGCATCTTCTTGAAAGATTAAAATTTCGAGTACCTCACAGGTACCCTCGTCATAAATTAAGGACAGTTTTTGATGCTAACTCATCCATTCCTCGACTTTGTAAGATCTATAGTTTGAGGATTTGGATGTGGGCTTTCACAACATCGCTCAGATTAGGTCTTTTGTTTTCTCTTTAGCTATTTTTTTACGACTATCAGGCTTCAAGGGAAATCTTCCCATTTAATTTATACATTAAGGGTAATTTTTTTTAACATTCCTAACCTGTATCAATGAACTTTAAACTGACATAAGTTAATTAATTTTACACTACTTCTTATTCTCTGTTACAAAAATAGTTTTCGCATAGTTTAAGCTTAGTATGTAATTTACATACAAAATACTCGAATAAAAGTGTAAGGTTTGTTTACCTGTTATTGGTTTAACATGTGGCGTAAGTCATAATATTACAGTTAATGTAAAACCATTACCATGTTAAAACTGTTGGTAAATCTTTTTAAATAAAATAAAAATAAAAGAAATTAAATTAGCTTATAATAGCAAAAAGTTAATAAACATATATGTATTTTATTAATACTACAATAGCCAATTCTGATAACACATTACCTACATAGCTAGGCAAAGTAAAATGGGTACTTATGAACGTGTAATTCGTCTCTCTCCAGTTACCCATCGTATACAATGGCCCTAAGACAACCTAAATGTTAAAGCTTGATGCATACTAGGGCTACTGAACTACCGGACTACAGACAGGAGACTGTACTAAAATTTATACTAAAATATTGAAAGTAGTATGTATAAATTACTACTATATGTTTATAGCTGGACATCATAAAAAGTAGTTCTCAAGAGAAATTTAACATATGTAAGTAACAAAAACACAATAATCCCATCTGTCATGGACACTGACGCTATGTAGAATCATACTTAGTATTAAATAACCTACTATAACTGCGTTTTAGAATCAACGCCATCTAATGGACTTAAAGAGAACTATATTACATACTACCAGGGATGTTATGGAGCTCCGTAACCGTAACCGAAACTATCGGTTATCCGAAATAAAAATAAATCCGAAACCGTAACCGAATCCGATAAAAAAGTTTCGGATAATTTCGGATAGCGG
>DWPT01004772.1:0-12877 GCA_018251895.1 Agathymus mariae mariae | reverse complement strand
GAATTATTAGTAAATTACAAAGAGGAGAAAGAACCACCAGACTCCAGAACAGTTAAGCACAACAGGTAGCGGGATTGTTAAATATCTCACAAACCGCTTGCCGTTGGAGTAAACGTGGTCTTTACTAGACACCACGAACCAGAGAGAATAGCTTGGAATTTCTCCCGATCCAAAGGACCGACGACTATAAGAAGATGTGCGGCAGTAGCATGGTAGGAAAACAGGTGTTTTGATACTAACTGTTGAGTTGACTTGAGAGGTATAAACTCAGTAGTAAAAAGATGAAGGATTTCAATGATGATTATCCTCAAATTTTAATTAAAGCACGTATACAAAAATGCCATCAAGGTAAATTAGAATTATACATTTTTTACTACGTTGAAACGTCAAGTTGTAAATCATCTAATATCCTTAACCGAAATTATCCGAAACAATCGGATAATCCGAAATAATTTTATATCCATAACCGTAACCGAAACCGGTAAAACATTATTCATATATCCGTATCCATATCCGGATCCGAAATATCACATCCATAACATGCCTATTAAGTTAATACACATTTCTTATACATGCTTAGTCCAATAATTGTTTAGCCAATAACATAGCCTATAGGCTATATTGTTATAAACAATGTAGTTTAAAATATCCAATAAAAAGGATGTCCCGTTTGAACTACAAATAATATAAGTACAAAGAAAATACAAATTGTTTGAATATAACCCGAATGGCTATCAATAAAAATCAGGCTGCATCCGTTGGGAAGGAATTCAATGCGTAATTAAATTACCGCTATATGAAATCATTAACAAAACCATAGGAGGCTTTTGGAAACTAGAGCAGGTGTTGCGGCATTCTCATTGTTTCCATACATTAGTATCGAAGTGAAAGTTTTTAACGGTTGTGTAGAGTATTTGAACATAAATGGTTCCTAGTGGACATTCGTAAGTAACTTGAAATAGTTAACCAGTTATAGTAGAACCCGTTCTTTGACCGAGCATATTAATGAGTTCGACATTGTTGAAACTCAAGTTATAATATTATTGGCTGATAACATCTTGTTTATATAGGGCGGAATTCCGAAACCAATTGATAAAATTATTTTACTAATAAAAAGCACGTTACCCTTGGGTTAACTTATTTGTTGTTTGTCGTTGTGAATCGATGTGACCGCGGGTTGTTTGTATCAAATATAAACCGAATGTAAGGTCAAATGTAAATGTAAGGAATGTAAAGCTTTAGTGAGCTCTATTGATGATTTTACACAATCTTTTATTTTAACCCTCTGGTACTCCCGATGTGTAATGTTCTGGGGGCAAAATTTTAGAATACCACTTTTGCTTCCTGCACCGTGCAAATATTACAATAGGTAAGTAACCCCCCAATGGTAATTATTTACAGATTTTAAGGTGTGATGATTTCATAAATTAATTGTAACTAAATACTAACAGCAGGTGAAAGAAGATTGATACAAGTAATAAATTACCATATTTGATATAAAATTAATTTTATTAGGATGAAAATAAGTAGGTCTGTATTTAAAATTAATTTTGAATAACTTATATTATATATATAACTGAAAATATTCCATGTAATACTTCTCAAAATGATTCCTTGCTTGTCATTTGATTCGTTGAATCGAAATGAGTGGGGTAAATGTTGAAATTTTTATGGAAAACTATTTGTAATGATAAATGAATTGATGTCTTAAATAAATATTGATGTTTAAGTATACACGCGATAAAATAAGAAAACGAAGAATAACTATATAATAATTTCTGTTTAAATAATGATTACAATAGTGTTGATTGATTTGACAAAAAGTAACCATTGGCGTTGACCGGCGTAATCAAAGACGAAACTATAATATAGGTATTTGAAATGTTAAAAGAAGAAAAAAAATTGATCAAAATACTAAATAAGAACAGGTGATACCGAGTATATAACGTCCATAGCCATGGCCATCAAAACCAGAAGGAATGGCTTGCCTAACCACAAGGAACCTGATGCTTGATGCAATAATTTAAATCAATAAAAAAAAGTTCCCGAGCCGGAAGGAATATCCAGATGCCAATTATTATAGACTAAACAGTTAACAAATGAAGACTCGTTTAGATAATCAACTCTTCCAATCGACGTTTTTGTATCCAGTCTACAACTTAACTCATTAATTTATAATGAAATTTCGATCTTCCTAATACATATTAATGATATCCTCATATATTTTTTTAGCAATTCTTGTTTCAATTTATTAAAGTCAATAGAAGTAGATAGAGTCATATTAAGTAATCAATAAATGTTTTATTTTTATTATTATTAATAATTTCTCGTAATTGAATATTGGTATTAAAAATTTTTATGAATAGAAAATTTACACGTGTAAAGGTAATTTCAAAACACAATATTATGTTTTAAGTGTACGTAACATAAAATTACCGACGATCAGATGGCTCAGCTGATAGTGGTTGCCGCTCTTAGACATTTCTAAGACCAAACGCATCACCAACCGTCAAGAAGGAAGGCGATAACCAACTTATCAACTATCTCTTCGACACTGCAGTCAAAACACTTTAAAATATTTCATTGGTTTCATTTGACGAGATGGAGCAGATGAAGAACCATTTTAACTGGGTGATAAAGAACGATTTCCAACGGGACATATAGCTATCATCTCATTCAGTGGTCATCAGAATGAAATATGAATAGGCAAGGTTGGTTTGGATTTATTAACGGATCCCCATAGAACCCCAATACCTATACTATTTGGGAGTCATTAAATTTATTGCAATAAGTACTTAATGTTAAGTTTAATAAAATATTTTTTTACATGCAATGTACGAAGTAATTTTAACACCTCTCTAATAAATTTACTTATAGAAGGATAATGTAAGTTATACGGAGGTGATCGAATTGAATTGTAATTATTACTGATATTTGCATATAAGTTGATTTTTTATAATGGTGTACAATTACGTTTTATAACGGTTATTTTAGGCAAGATCTACATTTCGAAAGCGCCGATAGATTACTTATTGACAAGAACGATGTTTTGAGTAAAGATTGGATATCGTCCGCGTATTTGTTTTTAGAAACTTCCCTAAGGATACGTATTAACAGTTTTTTACACTTAGTTTTTAAGATTGCAAATAAAATCTTTGAACGTCCTATAATTTAAAATAATTTAAGAAATAATGAAACTTCAAAAGTAATCGTTATTTAGAACCAACCATGCTTTTTAGTTGCGCAATTTCTTTTGTTTTTTCCTTTTTTTCTTTATATATATAAAGGTGTCCACATGTATCTAAGTTACGTAGCTAATAATGATAGCTAGTGATCCATGTTACCTATTCCCATAACATAAAATAGTCAATATACGTACATAGGAATTTTCATCTATATTTTTACTTTTACTATCACTTTCAAAGTGATAATGATCCATTTCAACATAAAGGTAATCAATTTTAAGTAAACTTGCAAGAATATCTAAAAACAGTTACAAGTTCCATTCGAAACTGCGAGCGTTCAGTAGATAACGATTTCGTTTCATTTATAATTTCATTTGAAATTATCAAACTTTATCTTTTTCTAGGATACTTTTTTGGATAACGATTTCTCTAAACTAAATGTCAATCCGTTATCAGAACCAACAGATCTGGTTTCAACCGGCCGGCTTTGGTAGGAAAGCATTAAAAAGGTCTATATCACATTAAAAGTCACTCACCCAGTCCTGCGACAGCCAAGCCCGCGAAAAGGAATAGGCGAAACATTTTGTCAACTAAAATATATTTAATATGAATATATCGCGGCGCGCGTGCGGTGTTCGTCGAAGGTTGCCCCGTATTGCCAGTACTGCAGGCATTGTGACCGGCGCGGGCGCCGCTAGCTATTACAGCCGGCGTAGAGAATAAGTCTGCATCGATTGCTTCTACATTTTATTGACGTCATTTTGGATCATTTGACTGTGATCGTTTTTTAAGATTCAATCATCAATCGAAATTTCTTAGCCTTACAAAGCTCATTATAAAATTTAGTTTCTTAAGATTGTTGGAGGATATCTATAGTTTTTTATATTAAAATTCATATTTATTAAAAAAACAGATAATGTTTGAAAAATTATCAATTCTCATTTCCCCGTTATTTTCAAAGCAATAAAAGTTCTCGCTTATTCACTGACAATTTGTAGGAAAAAATTGAAGAAATCCCAAGTCCTCAATTTTTTTTAATAAACGGAAAAAATCCTGGGAATATTTGTAATATTTAGTACGATATGAGGCATACAAAAGATATATGAAATTAGTTTTATTGCGATTTCACTGATTTTTATACGGCTTTATTAGATATTTTAATGGGCGTAGAATATTGCAATGTTATTTCTACGGTTTCTACCATTATGTGGACTTTCATGGACATTGCAATAGTTTTCCAGTATAATTTTATTATATCTCAATTTAACTACTACCATAGGTCGGTCATAGATGAGTTGCTTTCTGTTAGGTTTAAGACGAAGACGGCTTCCGCGCATGATGGCTTTGCTGGTACTTTTGTTACCAAAAAGCACCTGGCCGGGGGGCGCCCCGTGCTTCTTTTACCAAGGCGTGGACGTCATTCAAGGATTTGTGAATCCTTTTGAACGACGTGCCCTGCCCAATGCTACTTAAGCCCGTTAATTCTAATTCTACTAATCCGCTTATCCGACGCAATTACTTAGTTCTTGCTTAACGTCTTTTGAAAATCGACAAGTAATAGTCGTGCAGTTAAAAAAAAACAATACTTTTTGTTTAAAAAATATATGATTTTATTTTTATATATAAGTTATTTTTATTCAATACTTAATAAATTCAAGTCTTTAGCATTAAGTGTATAAGAAAAATCCACGTGAATTAACGTAAAGGATATTTTAAAGTTCATACGACAATAATAAGTTTATTATGCAATCCACAAGAAAAGTCTAGATAGGCTAGGGAGCCTTTTTTAGTTGTATGATTTTTTGCGCGCCCAATTTCGTGTTATTGAATGCCAAATTGGTTAGTCATTTGTTTTCATTAAGTTCCAAGATAAAGTTGCGTGTACAAAAAAAAAAGATAGGTATAGGTAGGTATCGAATATTTCCGATTAGTCGAATTGAAACATGTAGAAATGCAGCTTTAACTGATTCCTTGCAATGCTCTTCTCACATACAGGCCTATTAATATCAGTGTGATGACGAAAATTTAAATAAAATGAATTTAAGTGGCTTCAGTTTCCTTTGTCTTGCAGCACTTTGACCAAGTCTTTGTTGGTTTACATCGTTTACCGCTGTACAGTGGTACATTGCTTATCTGGTTAGCCTTATACTTATCTTCAGCTTTATTTTGCACCCCTCCTCTGAAATTAACTCTTGAAATGATTTTATTAAAAATCGTGAGTACCTGTTACACTTAAAATTGAGCTGGTACGAATTTAATGTTGTGGATATCTATGGGCGATAATGACTTCGTACAATCAAATAGAATTTTTGTTTTTAGCTGCCTATAAAAACTAATACTACACTATATAACTGGTTACTACAAATTTTGTTAGACAATTTTGTTTCGAGGAGAGCAACTTAATGCAAGTAATAGATTTCCTGTCAAACTGCTAAATCTTTATTTTAAATCAATTATAATTTCAATATACCGTTTTAAATAACATGACATGAAGGTGCACAGAAAAATTGCGAGAACTAAATCTGTGAACGGACTCTCAATTCATTTTAATGGCTCGTTTCCCGGTAGTTTCTGCATTAAAAATTGAAATGCGTTTAAATAAAGCATATTGAATAATTTCCGCTAAGTAAAGGAGACACGCGTTTCAACTCTGAATGATTCAGTACCGGGAATTTATCGGGTCTAGAAAGCTATTGTTTATAATATTACATTCGCACCACGTGCACTATACAATTTTACAGCTAATAAATAATGAATTAAGTTAGAAACACTTTTAAAACTGCGATAAATAAAAATATTTCGTTTTATATTTTTTTAATATATAGTTGAATGATAAACTCAATAGAAGTTTTATATTTTCAGATCAATAATCTTTGTTATTATTAAAACTGTGCCACGGCCGAATCTTTATTTCGAATATTTTTTCGCAATTTTAATGTTTGTAGACTTTGTTATAGATAAAAAGCCTAAACATATATTTGGATTTTTTGTCTGTCTGTCTATCTGTACATGTCTATGTGTGCACTTACTAGTATAACATTGAAGCCATGCGAACAGATTTCGATGATTTTTGGCATATCTGGAAATGATGTTCTGGGTCATAAATAATCGCGAAGAGCGAGACTAAGAAATATAATTGACTTGAGTTGAATTGAATTAATATAATAAGTGCTTCAATTGCAGTGTCGGAAAATTACTAATAATCGTGTTTTGCGCTTATTTCTTTCTTCATCATGAGTGAAAGTGAGTACTTACCATTAGTTGGACATTCTGCGTGTTTGTTGGATATTTAAATAAAATAAAAAAACTTAATGTTCATATGAACAATCAACCTGGCGAAGTGTCTGGTAATGAAAGTTTGTGTTAAGTGATGTCATATGTGTGTGTGTCCACGCCACCCGCAACACAGGGTATCCTACAGCGGGGGTGTGAGTCTGTAGGCGTTTATTATTATTATAAGAATAGTTCGTTGAAGTAAATAAAAACGAAGTGATATTTTTAGTCTAGTAATGTAAATAACCTAAATTTCCAAATAATTTGTACCTTGCCTCACATTTAGGTTTTTGTTATGAATATTATTTTGGATGATCTATGCTGTAGAGCGAGAGAGATAATTAATTTGAGACAATTATATTTATTTTTGTTTTACTTTAAATATTTGTCCAGGGAGCAAACGGACCATGCAATGGTAAGTGGTCTTTGCTGCCTGTAGACATCCGCAACAGCAACGAATCACCGACGCGTTTCCAACTAAAATAAAAGTAGGGAACCCGCTTTTTACTCGCTCTTAGTGAGGTGGTGTAGTTAAGTGTTTGTGATTGTTTTAAGTTTAAAATTTCAACATATCTAAAGAGTAGGTCAAGCTACGAGGGTCTGAAAAATCGGGTGACATGGTTCATGCATGGATTAGTATGCTCGATTGAATTGCACAGATAAACATCCAATACTAACTTGATGGTCAGAGTAAATCCGCAACAGTCACAAAAAAATATCAATTTGAACCATTAGTTCCTAAGCAACATAAACTCGTTAGTTTTATATTAAATATATTTTTGGACACAACTAAATTTATTGTGCAATACATCTTAATATAACACATTTTGTATAACTGCGAAATTTGACAGCAGTTTCACTAAAGCGCTGTACAATTTTCGTCTCAACAAAAGAATTTTTTTTTTCATGAATTTGCAACACGCGTTCAGAAATTGAATGAAAATTATCTATAGCGAATGACGTACCAAAGATTTTAAATATAACGATATAGTAATAAAATTATAATACTTAATTTCTTAATCATACTTCATATATTCCAAGTTCAATTCATGTACAAAAACCCCGTAACTTAATCTTTTTTATGAAAATGACTCAATAGGATCGAAATTCTATAGTGAGTCACTATCTTTCTGATCTTGTTTATGCTGCATGGTAGTTGATTCAGTTAAGTTGTGTTCATGCTGTTTTTAAATGTTTTTTAAACAATTACTAAAGAAGAATAAACTTTCAACAATATTTAATATTCGTGCTTAAAATATCAGATTCATGTAACTATTATGATTTAGTACTTTTATATTATTAAAAAAAAAACAATAAAGTAATTCAAAATAGAATTCCTTCGATCGCTGCTTTTATTTTCTGCGACTCAATCAGTTTAGTATGTATATGCGTGAGTAGCTGTTAGAAAATCGAACATGACAAGCTTTTTAACTGACCTCATAGAGAAGTTGTTGAAGGTTTGATCGGTATGTTTATATTTCTAGATCAGAGCACAAATATCATTGAGTAAAGCTTGTTACTGTTTTTGTGTACTAATGTTTATAGTAGGGAGATTGGTTTTTGTTTTTGGGTGAAACACTGATGATAAGGTCCGGAGATAATCAAAAAAATCCTCAAAGGATGTTTTTAAAACAACTGTGAATCGGAATATAAAATAAAATAACGAAAATTTGTTGTTAGAAAAGTCACTTCTTAATAACAAACCCACTTAAAGTTTATGTAAATTGAATCAATTCTCGGATAATAATCATCTTTCAGATAGTATTTTTATATAAACAATTTATTGTATCAAAATTTACTTTACTTATCACTTTAATCATTAACAATAAATAGATACAACGATACATAAAATGTTGTATCTATAAAAAGGTCACATACCGGTATCTTGTTTTAATTGTTGGTTTTTCAATAAGCGTAATAAATACATTGTTGATAATCTGCGTAACCTTTAAATCAGACGTTCAAGGGGCATTGATGAATAACAAGAATTACAGCAGATGCGCCTTTTATTCATGCGTTAATAAGGAAACATTTTGTGTCGTACTTATATCGCGTTTCATCATTACTGATTTTACACTTTATGGTTTTATGAACCCATGTCTATATAATGTTTGGAATATTTATAGGTAATTAATTATCCGTTGAAATCAACACCATTCAGACACGATTCGCTGCGAATATTGCCCTTCCCTTTTGTATTTTTTCAAACAAAGACATTCACCTCTTCATCTACGTGTAACTCGTATTTTGGGTCATATCTTGACTGCTATATTTGGTAACGTGAATGTCAGATATAAGAAAATTAAAAGTCAAGTGCCAGGGATATATTCGTAAGTTAACAATGCCGAATAACAAGTATGACTGGTAAGGTATTTACCTGAATCAACATGTTTTAATGGCTGGTTTTTAGTGTTTCGGACTAAGGATTTTATTCATAGATTAGGAAGCGCTACTACTATGATTCTATGCTTTTAATTTTTTATGGCAAAAGTTAGTGGTCAGGTCGAATGATTCGAATGTGAAATTATCAAATCACTCGAAGGCCTTGAACAAGACGTCTATTAGCTAATAATAACAAGTGGGTCAGTTGAACGACTGCTTCTACTCCAAAGTACGAAAATGCTCGTGAAATCTTGTCACTAGCGGATCCTTTCCATAAGGGGGCAAAATTGACTGCCCCTTAACTTTCTACATCACGCAATCCATGAGTTAGTTACTAAGATCAATTAATTTGAATAATTAACAAGTATGAGTCGCGGCTGCACAATGAATATATCTTGAATGTAGAGGTTGTCTTATTTTATTGGTTCAAAGGATATAACAGAATTTTTTTACATCATTGTTTGATTGTTATTATATAACGCTGCCGCTAAACAGAACTGCTGCTAATAGTAATTTATGTCACGAGCAAAATATTTTCATGTTTTATTTTCTTTCCGAAGTATTTTCACTTTAAAAATAATGATGTATTCTAATGTTAAACAAACCGTAATGCAGTAAAATAGAGTTGATAATATATTACTAGATTTATTTACGCATGATCCAGTTATAAAAAAGGTACTTTTAAATGTGTTATTGTAACTATGTAACGTTTGCTTTCTTTTTGTTTCGAAATCAGTCATACCTCGAACTGAAGTACCTACATTCAGACCTCGTGTCTAGATGTGAAACGTTTGATATAGCCAAGTCAAGCAACGCAACTACAATTAAGATTGTGTAATGGAATATGCCTATCGAAAACTGGTCTTACTAGTGTTAGTCTCAAGACCTGGCCTTAGCTACACTGCATTTATGACTAATCGAGATATCGTTATGTACGGTTTGAAGGTGGTTCCTTATTTTTAATCTGATTTTCCTCATAGACAAACTAAAAATTCGCTTAAACATTTTATAAGCATGTTTTGTTTTTTACATACCAGTTAAGTTGTCGACCTGTCGACGAATAGCGTTAAGGTTAAATTGGGGGGCCCCTTGGCTTAACAACATCTAACAATTGGGACCAAGAGCAATTCCTTCTTCCGTGTTTTTACACGGCGGCATGAGCAGAGATTTGTCTCGCTCTTCAAAAATCGGTCAGGTTATTCAAAAGTTACGCAATCTATTTCAATTATACAGACTACATGTACATAAATATTATTGCACTATAAAAAAATTAGTATTATTTTATTGATTGGCTTATACACTGGCACCAGTAGGTTATATATTACTATGGATAATATTCAAAGGCTTAAGTCATTGAGGTAGCCGGTAGAAGACAGTAATAGGCTTAGGATGGAGTGTTTCTGAATAAAGTTAAAACGATACGGTCATGCCTTTCGAAGTGTGACAATGTTTGAATCTAAAATTTAATATAACATTCAAAAACAAATATTTTAATAAAAGAAAGCCGACTTCGATTTGAAGAAGGTTTATCTTCGTTTTAACTCCTATTTTTCATCCTTAGGTATCCTCTGTAATTTAAGTGAGACCAAAAATGGAAAGTATAGGGTATATTCAAACAAAAAAGCAATTTTCCAAATCAAAATAAATGTTGCAGTTCTTTGGCAATAAGGATAAAGAATTACAAACGAATTGTAAATCTCCTCCTTTAGAATTTGGCTTCATAAAGATTATTAAAATTTGTGATGAAGTATCGCATTGCGCGTAATTAATTTGGAGATTTACTCGTTTGTATATTATTGGATGTATAATAAACAGAATTATTAATCAATGGATTTAACGATCGTTAATGGATCTATTCATACATTCATAATTCATATTTTTTTGCCTGCCTGGCACGACGATTAAGTTTTAAAGCTGATTTATAAAATATATTTACTAATATCATAAACCTGTTCAACCGGTACTTGTAACTTGTAACCAATTTCTTAAAACTATGTAGGTACATATATAAAGTGTTTACAGTATCCTTAAAGATGACTTTATATTCTTTGCTCAGGTTGAAACTAAACGACCTTCAGTTTTTACTTACTGTATTGAAAGGTTCAAGAGTTGAAATGTGTGAAATAACTGGATCGTTAAATTCCATGTTCACCTTCTGCCTCTCTCATCCGCTTAAATTATCGGTTGATGCAAGGTCTAGATTATATCGCCACGAATTGTACATATATTCATTTCCTTTCTGGCATCGGAACGAATGACATTTGCATATGCATGACACACCATGTTACTTTATTATATATTAGCAAACTGCCCTCGCTTGGCTTCGGGAAAACTACGCCTTACGCTAAGAAATAGTATTTTTTTAATTAATATCATTTTTTTTACTTATAGACGGATTGAAATGAAACAAATTTTAAGTATTAAGTGATGCTTACTGATATATATTAGTAAAAAACAGAACGAAATATATTTATTTTCACATATATTTTCAGATATCCCCTATATTTAGAGTACAATTGATACGAGTCCATGAGATCATTCATACGAGATTACAGAAACTCGAAATGTGTCGGATTGAGACCGAATAGACTATTATGAGTAAGAATTGCACATCACCTATAAAATGACCTAGATAGTGAAGTATCTTTTAAAAATGCGCACATACAACATCGGTCTGCGATACAGGAGACTCATGTTCGACTCCTGCACGAATCTTTATTTGTCTTCTTATAATTTTACAAATTATGTAGGTACGTATTACAAATTAATTATAATTTGCTTCGGCGAAAGAAAACATCGTGAGAAAACCTCTACACTTTCAATACGCACTTGGCTATCATGGCGGACTGTATCCTTAATGAACTCTATATCACTCATAAGATTGATATCAGATACAGAAAAGTTATTAATTACTGTATATTGTATGTTTGGGTCGGATAAATGTACCTGCACAGAATACAAACTCGTTATCATTAGTAAAACGCGTGGGTGTACATAAAAATTCCTTCATTGCTAGATATGATTATTTATTACTTGTAAACCTTCCTTGCTTGGATTTGAGATAATCTTTAAGATTAAATTTATTTACACGAAAAATCTGTTACATCGTCTTTTTTTAAAGATTTCACTCTTCATATTTGATTTTTTCTTATTTGTAGGTGGAATTAAGAAACTTTGTTTTTTTTTTTTACTTTCTTTTGTTTCCTATTTCGAGTACTTCCATCCATTTACTGAGATAAAAACATTTAAAATGTTGTTTTATAATATACGTTCTAAACGTATCAAATATAATCTTCTTTTCTTTAGTGGTTTTTCTGTAATGTCATAATTTAAAAATAGAGTTTCTGTCCTTTTTTGTAATATCTCTTATTTATATAAATTAAAGTTTTTTTTTTTTTATTTCTGCCTTTTTTGTTTTCTTTGTAGCTTTCTTAAAACATTTTTTTAATGAAAAAAATAAAAAAACGTGTACTTTAGACTCCATTACAATTTGTTAACAATACTAGTACATTTAGTAAGATAGGGATGCGAGTAAATCTTAATCATGGCCGAAATTTTTAATGGCCAATACAATAACGTACCATCAAAATACGATAACAATGACTCGTATAATTTCAGTAATAAATATTATAAATTATACAGATACTATGTACGTCATAAACATTATCCACCCATATTCTTTATCTTTAAAATGTTGCCAAGATTGCTACGCCTTAGTGTCATTAGCACTTTCCTTGAATAATTAAGTGTGAATATTTATTTATTCAAATTATATTAAATCTTGAGAATCAAACTGTTACTAAACTAAATTTAGCAAATTTATATTATGACTCAATGCATAAAATATGTAAATATAGAAGTTAAATATATAATGGCGATTGGTGATGTAGACTAAATCGTACCGGTATATAAATTAACTTCGATAATTGACTGCAACATTGACATGTTGCGAAAATGTGAGAAAAGTAAGGCTCATACGTAAAGCGAAGGTTTATCGTTTATTTTTGTAAAAAGTAATAAAAATTAGAAACCATATA
>DWPT01004771.1:0-12879 GCA_018251895.1 Agathymus mariae mariae | reverse complement strand
GAGTATATTTAACCCTATTTTTTCACCATTGTTCCAAATGTTTTCGTTTTCAAATTACATTATTACTCGAATAAATAAAATGCGAACATACTTTATTCTCGTATCTGGAACCATAAAATAAAAACAAACGTCCAATTTGATAAGTAAGCAAGACGGAAAAGTAATAGTTAATGCTCCAATCGATAAGCCGATGGTAAGTAATAGTTGTTTAATGTTTAATCTAGCCGCGTGTCAAGGAGCGTTATCGTCGGCTATGTCGTAGGTGATAAGATCGTAGCGAGGACAAACCGACAGAGCAGATCGCGTCGTCGGAGGAACCGCCCGTCGCATTAACTAATGACACTCCAGAGACTTCCTAAGTGATATAGCGTAAAATAAACAGTATGACAGCGCTCAGATATAAATTTATTCACTCTAATAACAACAAATATCATATAATGACAAAATGAACATCAAATATAAAAAATATATATTAATCCGATACATTCTGATATTGTCCATTTTTATTTTCGTTAACAAAATACTACTTATCCGAATGTCGAGATATAGGTAGTTGGTTAAATTATATTTTTCCTTTATCATCAGGTCTATACGTGTAGATATGAGAAATTATAAATAATTTCATTATCAGAAAATAGGTGTGTAATTTAAAAACGATTTCATGACATTCATAATGTCAAACATACACACAAGTATGTCGTGTAAATATAAACAAAATGGTGCGACATTTTCAATCAAAATACGCTATCATCACTATACTAGTAAGCTATTACCTCTATACTAACAGGCTGTTACCAATATGTGAATATTGTACAGAAGTAGTGTGATGTAAAAAAAAAATGTGCAACCAACACGTATTTGTTAATTAATAGTAATATTAAAACGGGTACGTTTTTGTATTTTTTTAAGGGTAAACTTTGAATGATGAATTTAATTTAACATTATGTATAAATATAGATTTATACAATGAATTCTGATGGTATAAATGATTACTAGCATTCTTTTTTATATACGAGACTAGTAGAACACCTTCTTACTCATACAAAAAGCACCTACATTCATATCAATCTCTTAGGCACTTATCTTTATTAGGCGTTTTATAAATATCATATTCACCTATTAACCATATTTATATATAGTTATTTTGATAGAGCATTATTCACAAACTGCTTAATATAATCATCCATACTAATATATCTTATTCTATTGGATCTCTTTCACTCCTCTCTCTCTCTGGGAAACAATATAAAAAATATTGATACATAATAAATATGGCAAGTATAATCTTAAAACGTTTAGACGTGTATGAAATGGTTTAAATAACTAACATATAAAAAATTGCAATTATAAAAATAAAACTATCAATTTGGATAGTAATTTAACAAACAGTAATTATCAACAATAATTTAACAAAATATTTAACAAACTTGATATAATTGGTTATCCTACTATTACCTTTTGAATACATCTCTATCTATCCTCTCAATACAAAGTCGTTTTAGTTCATTTGAGGGCGAGTAATCACCATTGAGGGTCGATAAGGTTCTTGAGGGCACTTCGATTGACTGGTCGTCATTAGGCGCCTTAATGTTTCATATCTACGTCCATTCTTCCAGTAACCGCGTTTAAGTTTGACGAGTGTATCTCTACGAAGCTTCTAAACGTATATAAATTTGATTAATGTGTTTGCAAAAATAAAAGATAAAATCACTTAAGTGTTGACATTTTATTTTTTGTATCAGGGGGAAATCTTCGTAAGATATTGTTGTCTCCTCCGTGCAGGATCGGCCCTCTCCTGATCCAGCTCGGCGATCTCTTTCGTTACCATTTTGGTATCACAGAAGGAGATCATAGCTTTCCACGATACAATACGCAGAGGTAACCAAAGGAACGAAGGCCATTACTATTCAAGAGATCTCGCATTTTCTTCCGTGTGAACCAAAGAGAACTCCAACCCAAGAATAACTATAATACTATAATATGTGAAGAATTTCTACAAATTATTTAAAATTAAAGCTACCGTACGACGTTACTACGTCGTAGCATTACCATGCTACTTGAATATTTTATGAGAAATAAAAATGTAGTTCTTCTAAAACTCCCATTTTTATGTCTTGCTATTTACATGTACGATTGTAACAACCTTATTATAGTACATACAACCTAGTAATAGCCTTATAATAATACATAGCCTCGAGATTACATATAAATTAAAACAATAATCAAAATGTTTTTATCATTTTTTACTTTAGGAAGTATGTCAAAGAATAAATTATTAACCAAGGCTTACAAAATACAAGACCCTAACACTCGAAAGTACATAAGTACATAAATAACAATTATTACAGTGCGTTATTGCGATTACGTTGCCTTTTCTGAAAAAATCAGAACTAAAAAAATACCAATATTCTTTATATCCTACTAGAATTGCAATAATTACGTCATTTCAGTCATAATTTGTATATTTTTCGGGCAGATGCGAGTACTAGTACAATGTTTAGTTGCTGACATATTTTTTGAATAATCAATAAATTGTGTACAATTTCATAACCTAAGTATTATGTCATTATTGGACTGTAAGGAGCTCTATTAAATACTTGTTTACCCTAATGACCAACGGATGAGGTAATATCACTTTAAACTTATATCATCGTAGCCACTATAGTACAATGTAATGGGTACCCATTTTTGGATTCTATACATATACATTGACCCAATTACGTGGTCACGATGGGGCTGCAGTTACATCTGGCCCTGCCTGACTTCTTAAAATCAATTATGCAATATTTTAAACGCGTTTCGCTTGCAGTAGTAGAGAGCCAGTAAACAACTTAATTTCTCCTTCTTATCGGCAATGCGTTAAAGTTACAGATGTGTATATGTCGGTAGTCTCTTACGATCACGTGCATCACCTGCTGGTGCTATGTAAAATAAAACCTTATTATACAGACTATATCAGTATGTAGTTAACTTAGAAATAAATAATATATTTTAATGTTATTTTGGAGCTTGAAGTATTACGAATTGTTTGGGTTGAAAAGTTAGCGGTTTGAGGTTGAGGACCTTTTATAGTGGCAAGGGGAGACGTTTTTCGAGAAGGCATTTGTTTTGACGGAATATGGAAAGACGGATTAATTATCAAAATCATTAAAGGGTTATTTGTAAAAGATATATTTTAATTTTAATATTATTTAGAAAAAAATAAAAACATCTCACAATGTGAGAGGCATGCCAATTGCGAATTATTACTAATATCTGCTCCTATATTAGAAACAATGGAGGGCATAGTATTCAAATTTGCCCAGTCCGAATGACGAAGATTAAACCTATTTAAACCTGAATGAGTGATTTAAGTATTACTAGTGTCTGAATATTAATAATTTTAGTTTATAAATATGGAACATGACTTTACGCCGTTAATATATTTTGTAATTATGATTGTATTACGTTCTGAATTGACACTGTCAATATAACTACCCCTAGTTACCAACGATTATTTTTATAAGTAAACGTTCTAATTAATATAACTACATCGCAAATACTAATAATATCGAAATAGTTGCGACCCTTAAGCGGTCGGGCATTACTGTAAACAGCAACTTTTAGTACATACACTAAGTTGAATCTCGAAAAAGTTTAAGAGCCTTGTTCCCGCATTTAAATTAACTTAGACTTTTAGCGTTCTTACAAACGTAAGAATAATAGAACGGCAAAAAAGTTTCACAAGCATTAAAATGAATCTATGTAGTAAATACTATTAGTATTTTAACAATCGTTACCAATGTAACAAACATGCTTGTTAAAAAAAAATCCAATTTTTTTTTTAAAGACAAGCTTATATTATAATGTTCTTAAAGGAAATAAGTTAATTAAATTGAACCCATCAATTTATGATATTACACAATTTATACGATATAAAAGCTTATCTTACACGGTTGGTTTTTTTCCCAATACAAAACAAATGACCTCAAACTCGATGTATTTATCTTGTTTACTTTAAGGGTTCCTAAGATCACCTTCCAACTCCATTGTCAGACTACACCACCTTCATGCTACCATATGACTGCACTAATGACACTGAATACCAAGTATACCAAATTTTAATCCAATCGAATGTCAGAAAGTGGTGATTCAAAGAGTTGACCCACAGAACCATACACGGCAAGTAAACAAAATCTTTTAATGAACAAAGGTAGACGCACAAACATAGATACCTATAGCACACTTATATATGTTTCTGTGTTCAGTCAAATCCAAATAAACTGTTGAAGTCGGAATCGCACGGCGCTGGTATTCGTTAAATAAATGTATTCAGGAATATTTTCTGTGGAAAAACGACATATTTTCGCTTAAATTTTTGTGTAAAATATAGGCGGTTGCCGTAGTATATTTCGTGTTTTGTTAAGTTTTTAAAAAATATTCGCTTTCCCAACAACGAACTTCCATTTAACACATCACGTGATACTCTTGACAAATGTTTCTTCTAATCAATCCAACCTCATAAAAAATTCAATTATTAATGGTATACGGCCGTCACTGAACCAGCATTCATTGTCGGTTTTCAACAAATGGGTAATATAATGATGAGAGAGAGATGCTTGGGTAGATTAAAACCCCATAAAAACTCATTTTTTGTTATGAATCAATAAATCATAAATCAATTATGTGTTACATTTTTTGGTATTTATTTGTTCATTAATAATAAGACAACAACAAAAAAATGTTTTAACAATAATTAAACTAAAAATTAAAAATTAAATTGTTCACCATTTAACCAAAATTGGCATGTGTAGATTAATTAGCGTCTACTGGTATATTTTTGTAAAAATAATTTATTTCCACAATTACCAGTTTATTCCTTTATTTGTTAATTACTACTCAGATTTATTAACGCAGCAACTCAAAACGTTTTAAAACCCTAAAAGTGTTCAGCGTTTTACACAAACAGCGGGAACGTATTTAAATTACGTTCTAAAATTCCCGCGAAAACAAAAGAAGGAAAAACAATAAGATTTAGGGGTTACCCGAGACAATATACAACCATTATCAGTATAGCTTGTTAAACATCTTTTCCAGAATATGTGACCAAATAATACGTAAACATTTCTTATTTTTATAGAACTAGTTACTTGATCGGGATAATAGGTTCTTGGTTTTAACTCAAGAACTGTTCTCGAGTCCTGCTGAAAAATGGACAAGATCTAGTTCTGTTTCTGATCTAGATCTGTTTTTGGTAGCCGCTGGGCAGCTACAGTATAAATATGCAACAATAATTTGATTAACATATATAGACGATTCTGTCGGCCAGCTAATGAACCTACTAAGTTAGGGGTCGGCTATTTATAGTTATATTAGTTTTAGTATTGGACATTGGCGACGTCTCATTCATGTATGTCCATACCACATGTCTGACTCACCATTAAGAATCTGACCCTAAGCCTTATATTAACAAATATCAAACATTACAAAAATAATTGGTATTACATTTTAAAAAACAAATATAATTAAGATCAAGCATTGGGAAAAAATGTTTGACTCGTTTTGTTGATTTACTGATCATTTTATTACTTTAATTGAATTAGAAACATTCACTTATTGCAATAGAAAAACAGTCCAAAATTTATTTACTATGCATTTAATGGATCCGATTCGACTAGGTAAATTCCACATCAAATGGTAGGACCCTCTAACGAATTTTTCAAATACCTATTATATTACTTTTTCTATTACTTTTAATCAAATTTTAATAAAAACTCATAAATAAATAAACACATAATAATTAATTATACAAAATTTCCTCAAAACCTGACAACCCATTCATTAAAATTATTTGAATAATCTCACTACAAACAGTTTGAAATTAACCTTAAATTGCTTTTATTAGGCGCAAAACGTAGGTTTGCGTGTTACTTAAAGCAGTGGAACAATAATTATTCAAATCAGACCCTAAGACTGGTGGCATTCTTAAACAAAAGTAAGAAAAACAAGAAAAGTTAGGGAGTTGCGAGTGTTATTTTACAAACTAAGTACAATATAATACCGTTATCAGTAAGGCTTACTGAACATCCGGCCATCCCTGTTAGAGCACGGGACGTAAAAAATAGCCGCTCTTGTATAATACTCTGCTTCTACAGTTGCAAACTAACCCTATTTAAACTGCGAATTTCATCAGGTTAATTGTCACACTTTTTAGCTAGTAATTATTACTTTAATTCAGATAAAAAACTGGACTGAGAAACGATTACAGTAATTTAATATATAAATTAAGATAACTCCTATATACCTATGTATGTGTAATTTTATTGCGAATTATCACTTGAAATCTTTGTGCAGTTTTTTAACTTGCATTAAAAGATTTAAACTTTGAAATATATATTTCACATTATACACGACACGAATTATTTGTTCCGTTTTACCTTTCAAACTTATCACCAGACAAACGCGACTGATAAGGGAGTAAGTGAATTTTGATTTTCTTTCGGTTGGCGTTCAATTGAGTTTGCTAATTTTATTTATGAAACGATGTTAACCTATCAACTAAGCATCAATAATAAATCAGTCTAGAATATATTTTTCATTTAAATTATCTAAATAACCGTTCATACGACCATACGCACACATAATTGGACTAATAATTCCTGGACGACGTAGTCATATAACATTAAAACATCACGAAACATTGGTATCGATACGAGTAGCACACATTAAGGATATTAATTGACACAACTTGCACCGTTTCCACCAACATCTCGATTTTCTATTCCTCAGTTCTGCACTAAATTACGCCGGCACCGAGAATAAACCACAAATTACCTCGACCAGAGCACTCAGGCGCCAATTGTCCCTGCCAGTACAAATTACTCGTATGTCCTTCACTCGAGAGCCAATAATTTATCAGTCTTCCGGTAGTGACAGGCCGACTAGAGGCCATTAGAATACGCCTTCTACATTGTACAATATATATCAGTTTATTGTCTTACTGTTACTTAAACTCACAGGACTTTACGATGATTTCTTCGTTTATTCACTTAAGATTTATTATAAATTAAAACTACCGTTGAAGGAACACTCACTGTACTTAAACTATCTATAATTTTAGGACGGATAATAAGGAAATTCTACTACTATTTCATATTTTTGTGTCAATACGTATTAATGTACATTTTGTGACGTTATCGGGCTACCGAGCGATAAGGGGTTACCAGCGTGCATTGCAACACCAGGAGCAGTACCGATGTGATTGGCCAAAAATTGGCAAACCTGCACCACAGTTGTGAAAAAATTGTGTTATTCGACTTCAAGTACATTAACGTAAATTTTCAGTTAATAAAATTAATTCTTTCAGTAAATTGCTGCATTTTTCCATCACGACTTAATCAGCAATTACTATTTAAGATTCTAGTCGAACGGTTACTTATGTTTTACAAAATATTATTAACTAATAATGTATCTGATGATATGCTACAGTTGTCTGATTCATCAACTCGCCTTAAATATCTATAAATATATGCTTGGTTTGAGTCTCTCACGATGTAAAGGGGAAGGGGAAGTCAACATGCTGCACAAATGCATTACTGAGGTCCACAGGTTTCCTCATGATATTTTTCTTCACCAGTGCAAGTAACATTGAGAAATTAAAACGTTAATAGAGAAGTCAAAATTCAAGGCTCTCGTGCAGGATATCGATTTTCTAATCAGTAGGTTGTCAAACATGAATTTATGTTCTAAAACTTTCCTCCTACAATAAACAATATATTCCTCCACAACTGCGGCGAGACCCATGCTCTCCCATTAATGCGTTCTAGCGAATAAATTGCATAGCAGTCATAATGTTTCGAGCAGAGCTTTAATATTACCAGTATTTTGGTTTACCACATCTTTTGGTGTGTTATAATTATCGCGGCGCTCGCTCTCTGGTAATGTGTCTAAATTTCGCGGCTATACTCGGCGGCCGGAAATATCGTTGCAAAATATTTGCATTATTTTGGACAAAACACTAAAATACAAAAATACAAATTTATTGTACAACACCGATGTGTTGGGGGTGATTAAAATTGTTTACGATAATAATAATAATAACAATAATAAAATTTATTTATATACTCTCACAGTCATACATCTATCTACACATGGGTTGATACAAATATTCAATGTCTTACTTAGTGAGAGTCTGGTACCTGCTATAGGTTTACGAAAACCTGAGTTACAGGATACCAGTACCCCCGGAAAGATTGATAGTATGTATATACTAATCATGTCAATGTTTGTATCCTGCTGAAATATAATTAAATATACGTAGTGATAACTTAAAATATTATGTACTGTAGAAGAAATGGTGTGTGTGAGTTTATTTGTGCGTAAGTATATGTGTCTGTGAAAGCTCGCGTGTGTTTGTGAGTATGAGAGATGAGATTGTGTTTAGGGAATGAGTGTGACAAATAAGATTAGGCTTAGTTAGAAGAGAACCAGAGTAAAAGCAAGATAGAAAGAAAAACATGAGTAGAAAGATCGAGCGTGGTTGTCGGCAGAATTATGATTGAAAGGTTTTCATTTTTAGGGAGGTACGTATCTAATAAGTTTTTAGTTTCATTTTATATATCAGATATTTTTTCCATTGTGAATTTATTCATGCCTCTGTACGTTGCAAGGAAAAACAAAATTTAGATTTATAAACAAGTTGTTAATTAACTAAACAATAAAAATTAAGATTTCCAAAGGGTTTTTCATAAGATTATTCCTAATATTTTTTTAACAATTGACTGAATACTACAATACCTTTCATATAATCCGAACCTTGCTGTATGATTCATTGAAATAGTATGTTCATACCATTCAGCAGATCCAATAAAAAAACCTTTTTTAATCACACGAAACTGCTCCGATCAAACTGGTTGAAAAAGAAAAACATCAAAAAAGTATTTTCCTTTAAAATTGACTACTTCCTTCCCTTTTTAACATTTCATATCACTTTTAATTAAATACAATTATACATCTCAAAGCGTTGTTTGAAATAATTTAATTTGAACATGAAACCAAGTCATTGTTAAAATTATATGTATTTGGTGGAATCCCATCAAAGACACTGTATAATTAAAGCTTGTCGTGTATGTTTATATTTATACAACGGATCCAGAAACTTAAATAAATCCAGTCCTAATGGAAGACAACCCACATATGAAAGCCTTATTAGAGGTCAAATAGGGTGTCCTACAACAGATTAATACATTTTGGACGTCTATATTGACAGTTCTCAGTTATCTGTGATTAGTTTGATACAATTTTATACGTTCTTATTACAACGCTGGTGTATAGTTGACGTAAATACATGCAACGATACATAGAAAACATTTAAGTAATGAGACTTATTTTGAAATTTGATTATAACATTATGTTAGAACTTATACGAGTAGTACTCCGTTGCTTCTAGGGAGAAATATCAAATCGATCTGGATATTGCATTATACGCGTTTGATAGATAAAATTCGTATAGGGTGAGTAAATATCTACGCAAGATAGTTTACTTGAAGTAAATGACTTGTAATTAAACATCGTGATGTCGTATTTAACCAAGTCCCAACACTCCCACATAGAGTGCACTTAATTAAAGTATTAGCAACTTATCAATAATTTATTAACAACGGTAAATTCAACTCTGATAGGTTATTTATTACTGGTATTATTGTTTTTTACTAGCATTGTTATCTTTTCGTATAGTCTGCCTGGCTAGCTACCACCCTTCTGTTTGAGTCAGCCAAACCAAACAACTCGTCGTATTTCGGTTGGGGGCTTGAGGAGCCAGTAATTTTTGCGTTACTTTCTTTGTTGGACGACAACATATTAGTGATGCTTTTGGTGTTACTATTGCGACAGAACCACTTACTATCAGGCGGCACGTCTGCTCGTTTGTCAACTATTTATATTTAAAATTATATATAGTAGGCTACCAAATAGTTTAAATGCGGATAGCGTGCATAATTATAAGTACAGTGTGCTCTTTTTTAATGCTGTTAATTATATGTTAATTAAATGTTAAGGTACTAGTCAGAATTTGTATGTAAAGTCGAACAGTCTCGCTGTGACCGTGATCCATTTAATTAGGTCGAAATAAATTGTGAATACTCGCTACATTTAGAATATATAATGTCTGCGATGATGTAAGTTTCAAATAATAATTTAATTTTCGTTGTTAGAAACATAGTAGTTTGTGATGTAATTAATATTTTTAGTAATTTTGTATTTGGCGAAATTTTTGTTTATATAGAGAATCAGAGAGAATGTCTATATCAGAGAGAATATAGAGAATGTCTTTCATTTTGTTATTAAAAAAATATATTTTTCATTTGTTAAAAAAGTTGTTTGAAAAATTTGTTTCAACAGAATTTTGTGGCGAGTTGACACGCAGTATATCTTGCGGCCTACTTTCTGTAAACAAGTCCGCAGGACGGTAGCTTACAAACTGTACAGCCTTTCAGAACTCCACGACGCATCCTAGTTGTTTCATTGTTATCAGTGAACGATAAGAGATAAGCCATACTTTAATTCATACTTGTGTAATTGACTTGACTAATTATCTCCTTTTGTTTTAAAAAGGTCACCAAAATTGATTTCATTTAAAAGTATTTTTAACAGAAAAAATAAATATTACCTTATACCTTTTTATAGTACACTCACTGAAAATTGATTAATCTGTTTAATTGTATGTACACGCAGTAAAATTACAGCAACAAAAATATGTATGAAAAGTTTATTAACTTTGTAATTATATATAAACCCAGTAATTTCACTTAATTTATTTATTTAATCGATAGTTCGATTTTGTTTATAGGTTCGTAATATTTTTATATGATTAAAGTATTGTTAGGGAAATAATATTTTTTCCAGTCAAAGTATCTTAAATATTATTTAATCATTATGTCTTGTGACTGCCTAGTTATTGGGTGCGACTTTCTGGTTAAACCGTAGTTTACCACGGTGGTCAAGTGTGGTTTAGTATACTTGTCGAAAACTTTATAAAATGTGAGTTTAACATGACGGCATCTTAGAAACAAAGAATCAGCTGCATACAAGTCCACTCCAGTACTTGGTAAAGAACAGCAAATGAATCGTTATATTGGAAATCCTCCACTAGACCATTCGGAATCAGTTAGCGGAGACCACAACACCCACTACACCGGTTTCCCACTACATTCGGTCCACCGCTACAAATTTAAAATAAAAAATGATGGATACATAAAAATGTACATTAAAATTTTACAAAAGTAGTCAATGAGTACCCCCGATTCAGCTCCGTTATAGTCTTATTATTAGTAGATTAAAATTATTTGACATTCCAGATAATTATTGGATATTAGTATAGTGAGTTAACTGCTTATATAATTATAATAATTATTAATATCAATATCTAATATAAAAATGTTTCGTAAAATGTTCGCTTAACTCGCCATTAGCAGCCATGGTTTTTTATGTATCTATAGAGTGTTTGAGTTTAGTAACGGATTCATAGAGTGTTCGTTCTGTAATTTGAGGCAGTTCCCAAGATAGATTCGCTTAGTCCGTATCTAGATCATTACGCTTTATACGCATGACCGTAAACCTCTACGGAATTTTCGCCAACCAAGAGGTATACAAAACTTATTTTAGCTTTGAGCATAATATGACTTATATTACGGAGTTTTTGTAGTTTTCATGTTAGACATGAAAGTAAATTAAATAAGATATTATTTTATATAAGAATAAAATAAGACATTAAATCTAAACTTTTAATTTAACTGCCCAATATATATATATATATATATATTTTGCTAGATCTACAACACTGTGTAGCTCTTAGAATTCTCGACGAATGTTCATTTTACTTAGACTTTAATCAACCGTCTCTAAGATGTAAGCTTGCCTATACTCCGGAGGTCTTCGTCAATGTATTCTTTCTATGGCTTTCTTGGTCTTTGTGCTTCTATAGATGTTACTTTGATGGCTAGAAAAGGAGCAGACGGACTAAATGCGAAATTCGCTCAAGCAACAGAATATGTGTTAAAGGTTACCTAAGTCCGTGTGAATTAACTAATCTCTTGCCACCAGCCAAGTGCGCAATAGTGAATTTCAGTTTTGTTGTGTAAGTCCACCCGTGCATGACAACACTGGCCATTACTTACCAGTAAATACTAGAATTGTCCCTCGAAGCGTTTATAGTCAAACTGTAGAAGCTATATGAAAGACAACTTATCTCATGAAATACTTTATTCTATTGAACCTATTCGGATATATCTGTATGTGAAATATATATGTTCTCGACCACAAAGTGTGAAAAGTTGTGTTTTAATGTATTTAATTAAATGTATTTAAATTAAAAAAAAAACAAAGTAAGTTGCTGATATTTAATTCAAATTGGAAAACATATAATCATTGTGGTGATTTCACATATTTTTTTTGTTTCTAATGCTGTTTCAAAAACTTTCATTATCATTTTGGAAAATATAAGGTGGATTTTGTATTTTATGATAGCTAGCTAATAGCTAAACAAACAAATTACCTTTAAAGTTACAACGCTTTTTCCGTAGGACTTACGACTTTCCCTATGTAACCTAAGTATTGCGATAAAGTTTCCTCTAACTCAGATAAATATAATATTAATTATATTACAATATTAATTATATTACAATATAATATAAATTGTGCCCTTAAGTAAAGGCATATTAAATAGTTCATTCAGTTATTATAACTCATGCTCTAAGCATTTCATATAGTAACAAAACCTTGATGTTGGAAATTCATAAATCAGTATCGAATAGCGGTTAAACGAAGATTAAAAGCACGTAGTTAAGGTAAATGAAGACGTATATTCTCTTTATATTTAAGTCTCTTATTAGCATTATAATTATT
>DWPT01004770.1:0-12880 GCA_018251895.1 Agathymus mariae mariae | reverse complement strand
CCAGTACTTTCTTTCTTACCTTCTTCTCATTTCCTGGCCGACAACGCATCAGTGATACCTTTGGTCTTGCTGATGTCACTCACTATCATATAGTTTGTTTGCTCGTTTTTTGGCTATATACATAAAAAACAAGTTATAGGTACACAATACAACACGATACAAAAACTATTTATTACACTTCAAAAAAACTTGTTACGTATATGAAATAATTACATAAATATGGAGACGATATACAAAAAGTAGTTTTGTCGGTGCACGCGTAATCAGCCAGAGATTTATAAAAAAGGTAAAATAATGTCTGACCTAATACATAAGGTTATTACTAAAGTCAATGGCAGACGGTAACAACTTTTATTTTTATGTTAATACCCGATGAACGAGCAGACGTGCCACCCGATGCTAGGTGTTCACCGTGGTCCATAGACATCAGCAAGACCAAAGGTATCATCGATGCATTGCCGGTCAGGAAACTATATACTAGGAACCCCGTCCGACTACGTTCAGGGTATACCGACCTATCCGGATACCTGGACTACTAACTATATATATATATATATATTTCTTGCCTTGATTAGACATCATTAGGTTTACTGATATTTTATATAGCCTATCATCTACGTAACCACGTGTTCTCACCACATACCAACTATAATGAAGACCGGTCAAGCCATTCTTGATTTATCTCGAGATATACAAATTTATATAGATATATTTTAGTAAATAGGAGTATATATATTAACTACTTAGGTAGTATTAAAAATTAGTTGCTTAAATGTGATGGTTCATCGAACTGATAAGGAAAGGGTATTTATTATATAAGCGTAAAGCCTTAAAGAATGAATACCTTCTATGACTTACAATTATTTAATTCTGTATTTAACAGAAAATACCCTTCCAACTAGGTACTTTACTTACTAGGTAATTTACCACAACCAATGTTAACCAAAGTCGATGATAAAATGCTTGATAAGATATCCTTCCTTTTGATCATGAAGGATCATTGAAGCCCGGAAAGAACCTAAAAATCTCTCTTTTATTTCATCATACGACTAGATATATTTAGATACTAGTATGATGAAATATTTTTGACATTGTAACCAGGGGTAGAGCTCGTTCCATACCGCAATACGAGTACCTATATGAATATCTTATATCCCCAATAAATAGGAATAAGGAGTAAAGTCGGTAATTAAGCAATAAACAGAAAAAATATGGTCTCATTCATTATAAATATAGAGGTCATAACTGTTGTTTAGATGATTGATAGTCAGCTTTTTTATCCTGTTAATAATTGACAGTCAGGACAAGGTTTGTGTGTGAGCACATTTTTTGAAAGTCTACGGAAAAAGTTGGGGTTTTTAAACAGAACAGAAAAATGTGACGTTGTTTGCACTTCTCATTTTTAAAGTAAATCGTGAAGTAAATGTCCGGCGGTGGTTGGTTGCCGAAAGCTCTAAGCGATGCCGGACTTCAATCAGAATTTAAGGTAAAAATCTACATTCCATTTCCGTTCTGATAATTTGAATCAAGTCAGCTACAGTTCTTGTACGGCAATCCGTCCGAGTCCCTACGAATTTTTCCCTGTTTTGAAGTGTTCGAGGAATCATTTTGCGGGGATTTCTTTACACATGGGATCAATATATTACAAAATTTTTTATCTGTTACTCACCCCAACCTCGGATTTTACTGCAAACCGCGAAGGTTAAAGCGTATGAAAAATACAGAATCGATAATTCATAATTATATTTTGTATCTTATCACAGTCAATACATTAATGTGTAATTGTTTATCGTTGACGTCGAGACTAATAAAATCAATTAAGTACCCGCCCTCACTTCGCTTCAACAAACCTACGCCTTACGTTTGGAAATAGCACTCACATTGTTCTATAAATGCGTATTTTACTTCTATAATCTATATTTTTTTGTAGCTGCAGCTAGGGAGCCAATTATATTTACTGCGCTCTTAATAATATGCCCATATTGACTTTCATTACCTATTCCGTAGTAACAGATCCATTTCCCAAGATGAGAAGTTTCCTAGATTATGATCCATAATATAAGTCACTAGTATCCCAAGTATCATCCAAATGTGTTCATTGGCTAAAGTGTGATGCGTCGTGAGATAGACAAAAATTGCAAAAAACATATGTATTGACCTCTGTGTCGATAACAAACCTTACTTACACTAAAATTTACCAAATATTATTTAATGTATAGATTCGCTGCCCTTACAATTTTACTATATGGGGAGATATAAATAAGTATGAAAAGCATTAATAGAATAATGTAACTTATCTGTACTACTATATAAATCTGTAGGGACTGTTTGTCTGTATGTTCCATTTTTGTGTTAAATGTCATATTAATATTCGATGTATGAGTCACTGATGTATGAGTCTGTATGTCCCATTATAACTCATGAACGCCCTGACCGATCGTAATGAAAATTGTTATACATATACCTAATGCGAACACCTGATTGCGCAGATGAAAGGCTATATAAAATATCAGTTTCTCATCAAGGAAAAAGATATTAAATTTTTAAGTAATCATGTATATATTTATAAATGCTCAACCCAAACGAAGTCGGAGGCATCCGCTAGTTTATTTATAAAACAGTTCAAAATACTTTGTTCTGCAATATTGAAATAGTTATTATTGTAACTATAACGAAACTTATAGGTGCACTTTTTTCTCGTGGAGAAATTCTCATGGATACCCATCTATTGCGAGCTATAACGGAAACTTACTAGTTGAAAATAACACGGGCGACCCTTCGCATCACCACCAGCCAAAATCACGGGTACGCCTTCGTATTCTTCCGCGAAAACCTATCGAAACCCTGCTCATTATTTTGATATTTTGTGTAAATATAAACTCTATCGATCATGTTGTTTAGAAGGTACATGTTTAATAACAGAATATTAATTCATAACGCAATTTAAAACTGTGGTGAAGCAATTGAAAGATCAGGTTCCACCGAGATTTGAACTCGGATCGCTGGATTCAAAGTCCAGAGTGCTAACCATTACACCATGGAACCGGTGATTGATGAATACATTTTTGGTATAACAATAGTTCTGACTTCAATATGAAGTGATAATTTTCATGATGTTTACTTAGATACAGAGGCTTACACAGCTGGATGACTTTATTTGAAACGTATTGATTATATGACTTGAAACGTTAATAATTAGTGGTGTGTCAGTTATATGGTAAATTGATCAATATTGATCGAGGTCACTTCTTGGATGATTGTTGCTCGTAACTTAAGCGTGAAATAAAATACTTTGAGGTTCTACATTAACCCTTAAAATAGGTAGGTATTTTAAATGAAGGAACCCAAAATCATTCAAAAAATAACTAAAAAACCGAAATCATTAACATGGTCTGCTGATGTCGGTTTTTCAAAGTTTTAATATCGAATAACAATTACAAGCCAGACGTTACAACTTTTCTGCTCTATTACCTTAAATAAAAAAGGTCACAATTTGTTTTCATTACAGGTCTGCGGTTTATTAATTAATTCATTTTGATCATGAATATGGTGACGTATACCGTATACATATACATGATAAGCATGAACAATGTTGCAGGCAAAAGCTAGTAAATATAATAAGGAAAACGCGATGACTAACCCGGAGACCAAATCTGGACAATGTTGAGTAACTCCATACATGACATCGTACGTCGCTATTTCTTCC
This sequence comes from Agathymus mariae mariae, assembly GCA_018251895.1. NCBI lineage: Eukaryota > Metazoa > Arthropoda > Insecta > Lepidoptera > Hesperiidae > Agathymus > Agathymus mariae. Next base: position 9,174 of record DWPT01004770.1, on the reverse strand, counting down.
ACTAATAATATGTGCAACAATTTTCTTGAGAACTCAGTTTTTACTTGCACCGATAGAATCTTGATGGCCGCGGAACCGATTCTCGGTTTCAATTCGATTAAAATCGATAACTAGATGCAATTAATTGTATATAACGACAACAACAACAAACGTTACAAATAATTAGCAATCTTTTGCGGACAAGCTATTACAGAGTAGATAGGGTAAACAAGGGTGCATAATTATGAAAAATTGTTATATTTGGAAGACTTTGTCAGTGGCCAGCTTTTTTTCTAGCTTTTATTTCGAGGTTAAAGAGCACATGAAAAGGGCCACCTGATGATGATGATGACCACCAAAATGGTGACCGTCGCGTATGGACACAGGCAACACTAAAAGAGTAAAACGATTGGAACGCAGGCCCCGCTCGAGAGCTCTTTTTACTTCTTTTTTGGAGAAACTTGGGATTGAATTCGACTAAATTTAGTCGACTTCATCCTGAGAACCACTCCAAAGAGTTCACAACTTAGGTGTAACTGGTGATGACATCACTGTAATTACACTGATTACACAAAGGTTATTCAACATACCCGGTCAAATATCTATTTCTATGTCTAACACCCACGTAACTGCAACCCAACTAAACCTTAACACTAAAAAGACTCGTCATTTAAAAATTCTAATTCGCTTCGCTTAAAGATAGTTCTGTGAATTAGAAATATATATATTGATTCATAACTTTATTATTTATGGATGGATTACAATGAGATAACTTTAAGTATTAAGTGAGGCTAACTGCAGTACATTAGTGAAAACCAGAACGAAATCGGTCAAGCCGTTTCTGAGATAACAACTATTGTTTTAGAACCCTATTGCGTCAATAAAGGCCCATTATAATGTTTTTTCTCATATATCGTTCATGTACAGAAAGCGATCAGTTAGAATTTTTTTATTAGTACCTTATTTACCTACTAAATTCAAAACAATATACGAGATCTAAAAAATACCAGTGGTATTTTTCAAATTAAAACATTCAATAAATAAATTACAAAAATATTTAATATATTATCACTTATTAAAAATGTTATATTTTAACACAAAACAAATGACTATTTTGTATTTTGCCTTTAAATACTTCCAATAAACCAGTTTTTATATATTTGTATTTACGTATTACCAATAGTATACTCGAAACAAACTATAAGACGAACGAACGTTCGAAAATTTTGGCCGAAATATGAAATAATAGGTCTATAGACGCTAGAATCGCTCCCCAAGACCATAAAGTATGCGCCTGCGCATGACTCATTGCATTTTTCTTCGTCGGCGACGGACGCGCATTTCATTCAATTCGCGACGGTCAAAGAGTACCAATAGGGCAGATAAGATATGGTTGGTAACTCTTGTTCTTTACGCTATCTCGACTATAATGACAATGTATAAAAATGAAATCCACACCGTTCCAGGTGTGGAGGTCGTCATCGATCGTCATTGTCTAACTGATGGGAATCAGGTGCTTGAAAATTCTAATGGAATACGCTGCAGTAAACAATATCTTCTGAAATACTTTTAATATTATATATTACACGTGAAAATAGAAGTAACTTTTTCTAAAAAAAACACAAAAACTGAGTGACGGTTAACACAGAGGTCGGTCATATCGATATACTAAGACAGAGTAGTCATAGTCATAGTTGATTTTTACATTCTCAACAAATTCGAGTAATAAACATAGATATTTTGAGGTTATAATGGCCAGGCACTCTAAGCAACCTAAATTCCTTACTATTTTCCACTTGAATATTAAATTTTAACAGGAGCATATTACATATCTTTATAAATTATTAAAGTTACATAAGCGTCTAGAGTGAAAGAGGTGATTTTATCGTTCCTAATATATATTAATGCCTCTGTTATTCACTATATCTATAAATTAATCTATGACGAAATGACCGGCCTCCTGCGTCTACGCTGCTAAACACATGACTCACGCCATTTCTCGTGGCTCCGATTACATGAATTTAGTAAGTCTCATGAATCATGGCCATTCAAAAAATGTCACGTTAGGGAAAAATTATATTGTGCATCTGGTATCGTAACTTCACCGTAATTTTGATGTCACAAACGATTGTAATATGTGTAATACTGAAGTATTTTGCTTATACGTAATTTACATTCGATGAAATACCTCAGTAGATATAATATTAGTAGGAAATATCGATAAGATCAGGAAGTGCTTGCTGAGTAGACGAGGAAGTTCATAAATATCTCTGAGGAAAACTGAGTTCAACTACAATGGATATTGTTTTAATAAAATAGACGAAACATCGTATCTATTGACAAAGTTCATCGTCCGTGGTTGAGTAAAAAATTATTTCTCGCCTTTTCAATGCCGAGTTAAGAGGTACCAATTCATTAGGCATGTTCTTGTTTCTTTTAGGGTATAATTGCACAAATATACTTTCAACACAACTGTACAAGCCGAGGTGTTATTAAACTTTGTATTTGTTTAGTAGATTTTGCTGTCACGACAATTCGGGTATTTTTTTAAACTACGAAACAGCCACCGTTATTCGTAGTCCATCGATACGCAGACACGGTCAAAGATTACGCAACCTCCCAACATCCTGTTTACTCGAAGTGAAGATCTCTAAACTGTATCCGTGTGAAGTTACCTTTTTATAGAATTATGATCGAAGGTTTGTTAGAGTAATATTAATAATAATTGTCGACGCAATATCTTCTTTATGTTAAATTACTACGTGAAATACTATTGATACTGAGTTATAGTTTGTATCATAATTATAAATTGTATAATTTCCGCGATCAAGTAGATTAGCGCCCTGAAGAAGACAGCGGCTATCCGCTGGCTCAAGACCGGTTTGTGAGGCGCATGTTAGGGGAGGCCATTATCCAACAGTGGACAAGAACTGATTGATGGACATTCATTAATCATTAATATATACTATCTACGGTATTTTTTTTATATCACGGCCTAAATTGTCTCATTGTTCTGCTCGGATTTATTTGCAAGAGAAAAAGGTTTAAAGTAGCGTGATAAAAGGTTTAAGGTCTATCACGATAGCCAGGTGTAGTTTGGAAGACACACAAAAGTTGAACAGTGATGAATGAATAATAAAGTTCAAAACCTATTTAATTCCTAATAACATAAAGCTTGCATAATTGGAATCGTAATTAGGTAACACAATTTTCAAATTACTTTTTTTGTAATTACCTTTATGTAAATTTTGGTTAACCTTGATCTCAATTAAGTTCAATATATCAGAAACAAATACAGCCTTACGCTTTGTACATTTCATATCTGACGTACTTTGTCATTTTATTTAAATACTAGCAAAAGCCCTCGCTTCGCTTCGTAAAAACTACCTTAAGCATCTGCATTTTTCTGGATTAATTCATAACTTTTTTATTTATGGATGGATTGCAATTATTTATGAGGCAATTTAAGTTTTAAACTTTGTCACATTTCAAAGCTAGCTATAGCTAATATGGATTTTATTCAAATTCAGATATCAATGTAATCATTTGGGTAATTTATTTATACACTTACTTGCAATTTTTTTGCTTCTGCTATCTTGGTGTTTTATTAGTGTTTGACCACAAACGACCGGCGGCTAGGACAACCGGAAAAATGATACATTGAATATTAAGAAAAAAATGTGTATTTTTTTTTCGCCTCAATATTGATGCTATCTGCTGACATACTACTATTGTGCTGTATATTATGTTTGTTCTTCCTGTACATGCTGTACCCTATCCCTTCCGTAACCAAATTTTGACAATGGTTGTCAACGGTTGCCTGGAAGAGATCGCTATTTTAGTGATAAGGTCGCCAATTTTACGTTTGTATTCATTTGTACTGATTTATTGTATTATGTGTACAATAAAGATAATTTGTATTGTATACCACGATACCACCCCACCTATATATTTTATAGTAAGTGCGAAAAGGGAATTTTCTGTATGGTTATTTGGATATTCAGAGCAAAGAAGTATTTTATACGAGAATCTTGAATGTAGCAAGGTATTCAAGAGTCTTAATGATATTTTCTTCACGAGACATTTATAAGGCATTAAAAAGGTATGCTAGAAATTATTAGTAAAATTGTGACCAACTTACAAGAGTTCCGTTGGGGTTAAAGTAGGTAGTACCTACAGAGCTCAGTGATCTCCGCCGGTTGCTAATCAGGGTGAACCACGACGAACGTTCGCTTGTGTTGTCGGAAGAATGGAACCCACTCACCCCAAAAACCTGTTTTTCCTCGCCATGAAATATAGCCAATTATTCAATTATTAATAGATTGTTTATCGATAACCACGAATTATCGATAACCAAATATAATTCGATCGAACCGATACTCACGTACCTACTCATGATGATTATTCGATAATTTTTTTTTCTATATTGCTTGTCTGTAGCTAATATCGAATGTAGGTACTGTACCCGAGTGATATGAGTTACGCAAGATTACCGTCATTCGGGTACTCACAATAATTATGTTAATAAAATGTAAATAAAGGGAAAAATCGTGATATATCGTTTACTGAACTACAATAAGTCGTGAGAAAATATTTCGATCAGTAATAGGTGCTTGTTTCTAGTAATAAATGTAGTAATTCACACATTCACCTCTAGGGTCTAGAACCCGGGGCTCGTACCACTAACCTGGTAAATTACAAGGATCTTATTCTAAAACTCCGATCCGGTCATATTAACAAAATATTTCTTAGCATGAATACACGGCGTACAATATAGTCAAGTAATAGCACACGTTATATAAGTAAGATCGAGGAGGCTGGCAAATATTAAAGGAGGTGATAACGGGCTTGTATGGTGATGATGATTACGTTCAGTAACGATATTATGATGAAGTTATTGTCTGTCTCGAGCCCCATGAGTTATAACTCAGACGTAGACAATGATACAACTAGTGATTACATGCAAACATTACGAATTACGTTAACGACCCTCATCCGTCTATAGCAGATTCAGCGTGTACCATAAACACTTACAAACACACACACACATACACTTGAGTTCCGTGTAACGAGTGGCATGAACATACGCCAATGTACTCGATACACAGTCAAGACCCAGAAACAAACATTTATCGGCGACTTAAAAGTCTACTGTGGAATGGTTGGCACGTTTCGATAGGCAAGCAGGGCCACTATCAACTGGGCTACAAGATTGTTAAAACGGTCAATTATAACGTTTACAATATGTAGAAAAAGTCATAACGGATAATATGTAATGTAAGAAGCAGAACACTCTGACGTAAAATATAAAATGTTTTAATATTAGATTAAGTAAACATTAAATCTAATCAAATCAAATCAAATTTATTTATTTAAGTAAGTGATTACATTATTTAACATAATAGAACATTTTAATAATAGTAAGTAAGTAATTATTCAATAGAACTTTTCAATTGGTTCATTGTATATGACAAAATAATTATATTGACAACTTAATTTTTCCTTGTATAATATATTATTTATGTACTAGAATTTATATGTCTGTATTGTATACGTATTATATTTTAATTTTATTTGTGTATATGCTAAATTTGCCTCTTTTACGAAGATAAATCCAAGATCTGCTTGAGGTAAGAATAAGAAGTACCATATTAGGTACCATGTACCATAGTTTTAGATAAGTGGATAATTCATTTTATTTTAGTGTAGATGAAAATAAACTAATCAATTATACATTTAACACATCTAATATACAATTTATAATATGTTATAATAACAGTTGCTTATTAAATGCTGCGTCAATATAATTTTGAATTCGTTATATAAGTATGTGTAACGAAATAAAAAAACTTCAAAACACGTCTCTCGTTTCAAGAAGACAATTGACATAAAACACCGTTTGAGGATGAGAATAACAACAAATATAACAATTTTCTGTGCTGGACATTGAACGAAATTACAGCCAATTTAGTTCTTGAACGAGTGACGCATTTCGCGGGGATTCCTTATCAAGTCGGGCGAGCACCGGATTTATTATAAAAAGCCACGCGTATTCCAAGTTCAAATCATTCTGAAGTTTGCACTTGATGAAGACAACCACAGTAGTGAAATATTTATAAACATTGTAATTAAAATGAAAAAATACTCAGTCCTCGGTAACAAGAAGAGAGTTACGATGCAGATTAATCAAACTCGATTGAAAGTCATAGGTAACAATTGTATAGTGAGAGTGACGATCAACCAAGGTGATATAGAAGTGGTCGGTAACGATTGCCGTGTGGAAGTGCAGGATAACTATGGTTCTATCAACTTAGTTGGCAATGGAGGCCTCGTATCTGTAAACAAACGAATCAAAGGGGATAAAGTTTCACTAGTCGGACCAAACTGCCATCTTCAAGTGGACGGTAAGGAAAAACCCATGCCGTCCTACGAAGCTCAACTTTCTCCGTTCAGCAAGGAACTGGATGACGTAATCGATTCCATCTTCTCCTTCGTCATGCGTTGATGGGATGAAGAGGAAGCTTGTGTTTCGTGCTGTGAACCTCTTCTGTGAAGAGTAAAGTGCCAATCTGGTTCAGCTTGCGTAGTCTGTGGAGCCGAGGTTGCCGAACTTTGCGGACATTAGTTTTTTCTTGTGTCATTAAAATGCTTTGATGAATATATACATTCTTTCACTATACGCACACCGTGAACGATGTCAGTGTATTATGAATTGAACTGTAGTTCCAATACAGTGTAAAATCGTTTGTCGTCTAACATCTATTTCGTGTAGTTAGCCAGGTAAAGTCCCGTGGTAACGACCGAAACGGCACCAATTTTCCGGTTAAAGATTTTTTTTATGTAATTAATATTGAAATGCTTTGAATGTTTTTATTTTATTTTATTTTCAATTTATCCAATATTATTGTATTTGTACCAACTACCAATCAATTATTTGTACCAGGATGTTGCTAATTTTCCTACGACAAATATAATTTATCAAATTAGTTAATTTTGTTATTTTGTATTTTTAATTAAATTCGTTTGAATTACCAGCACCTGTTTTAGTTCTTGTGTTCATTTTTTATTATTGTATCACCCATATCGTTGTTGCCATTAAATAATGAAATGAATACAAATCACCACGTGGTTACTTTTTTTAATGTAATTACTGATGATAATTAATCTTTAAGAACTAAAATATCAAACATCTAGTGATTATCTATCGCATGCAATTTAAAAGTTTATAATAAGAATCCAGACGGAATTAAGAAACCATAAACTTTGATATGTGACATCTGGAACAGCGATAGACCCGTTATTACAAACCCATAACTCAGAACGACTATTAATCACAATAAACGTTGAAAGAAATAGGATAAAAATAAGATTTTCACAAACACATCGAAAGTCAAACTGCGTCATTCTTCAGGAAGTCATTATGATGAGCAGTGTTAGTAGAGGAGGCAAGAAACTATCCAGGAAATAATTTTATACAAGTTACTTGTACAGAGACACGTATTATGGCTATAAATATTGAACTAGTCCGATTAATATTTTTTTAAGCAAAAACATACAGTGTGTAATAATCTATCATCATAAAAATGTTTTTGATATTAGTTTTAAATTACACTGAAATTATACTATAGTATATATATATATACTCGGAAGGAGTTTTGTTTCAAATAAATGTTCCGCACCGAATTAGTTCGGGTTCAACGTAACAACAACAACGGTAAAAGTTTTTTTGATAAAGTGGTTCCGGAGATTATCTACCACATATATATGTATACTGCGCAAACTCATAAAATTCGCGCATTCTCTATATAATATTAATATAAAATTTTACACATCTACCCATGATTGAGCCGTCAGTTATACTAACTCCAACCTTGTATATACTAAACACAGCTGCGACAACATTGTATAGCACATTTGTAGAAAGTTTAGTAATTTTTTTTTTTTGTTTCAGATAAACTAGGCCTTTCAATATGTATATAACTTTGGAAAATTATACGTGGGATTTCAAACTCCAATATTCAATGAGTCTCAATAAAACACTTTTATTAGAATTGTTTTTGATACTACTACCATTTCGAAAAGGTGCTTTATCAAGGATAAGAAACAGCGCGTCTTGATTACAGTAATATTGTAACTTGAGCAAAATTAACTGCAAAGCTGATTATTTTCATTTGGATTTCAAATAGTCGAGATTCTATACTATATTTACAATTGCGATCCGATTTGAACCAGTGACCTGTGATTGGGAGACCTACAAAATAGAACAGTAACTTTAAAAACTGTTTACTTGAACATAAAATATACTGCCAATCAGGTATGTATGTTGTTCGTAGACAACGTTTCAAGAATCAATACACGTCTATCGATATCTTATCACCAAAACAAAGAATGGAAATTTTATTAAAAGTAAGAATGAGACAAGAACAGTAGATACCAAAGGAGCAAATAACTATTTGTAAGGCGAGAGTGTATTGAATCCAGAGCGGAGCCATGGATTCTAAAGTAGAATCCAGAGCGCAGCAATGGATTCAAAGTACTCAAGCTTAAAATACGAGTAGTTTTACTCCCGAATTGGACACTCTACCTTTTATCAACCGCTATGAGAAAATTAAGTGCAACTAACGAATAAGAATATTCCGTTCATTTATTTACATACAATTATAGGAAAGATTTGACTGAAATAAAGAAATAATTAGAGGCAAATATTCGAACAAATACGACATATCCACTTCCTAATCCGCTACGAGAGTGGCAGACGTTCGCTGGAAACAGCGGCCTGTGATAACATCAGGTAACTTTAAATAAAAGTGTTTTCCTGAGTCATCGGGCTTGAGGCAACGGGATCGACACCGGTTCAGGTTGCGTTTCTGGCAACGGATAAAGAATCAATCGTTTCTCATATCGGGAGGGCGAAGTTTCTGGTACTTTTGAACAATATGTTTATACACTGCTTGGATGATAAACGATGTTATTTTGGTTTGGTTGTTATCGAGCGTTAGATTAAGAAGGTCATTGCTACGACAAGCTCCATGAACTCCAGAAATCAACACAACATATAAAAAACATAAACAAAGTAAAACTCATAATTAAATACTATATAAATATAGATAAGTATTAGTATGCGATATGCCGATGATATAGTCATCCTGGCGAGTTCCCTGGAAGAACTTGGTACAATGCTCGGGGACTTGAACA
>DWPT01004769.1:0-12880 GCA_018251895.1 Agathymus mariae mariae | reverse complement strand
AATACGTACATAACTGAATACGGAATCATAAACATACATAGGCGATCGATTAAAAATCCTGATTTTGTTCATGTTAAAATTCTATTTAAGTAAATTTTTCGTCGGCGGGGAATCGAACCCGGTACTTGATTTGTTAAACTAGTACGCGCGGCGCCCGAGCCGTGAACCCGCGGTCAGCTGTTTTGATGTTGAATTACATTGCAAATTTTTTTGTAAGAGTAAAGAGATGATTTTTATGAAATTATAGTTTCTTTCAACACTACAAACACGATAAAGCATGAAAAGTGCAAAAAAAACGTTAAAAAATATGATTTTTTTTTCATCCAAATCGATATTTTTTCTCACTCATCATCAAAGGTATCATCAGTACTATCACCTGTCTTCGTTTTCGGGAGCGTTTGTCTAACATCCTGTATTAAAATACCTTCATGTTCCTCAAAATAAATAATTAAATTTAATAAAAAGGGCAGCTTGCTCCGTTTGATGTTTACATAATGTTAACAAATTATGCTAAGTATAGATACCCGGGATTTTATAAAATTCTTCTTTGCCGGTTTTCTGAAGTACTTATTATACCAAATAGGTAACAAATTTATAAAGTTAACTAATTAGGCGGGCGCTTGGCCAAAGTTTCACGTTTACCTCGAAACATTACGAAGATCCATGCTCCCAATTTGAAAACACTGTAATCACTACCTACCTACTTTTAACAACATTAAACTTATGTAAAAATTATCATTTTACATCGTCCATTTTCGTCAATATCTATAATAATAAAAAGAAAAAAAGAAAATTTGTTTGTTTACGGAATAAGTCCGTAGTTAAGTCAACCAATTCAGACTCAAATAGAAAACGAGGGATGGACAGACAGACAGATTCACGTAGAGGTCATCCTATATATGTTCTGTCTTTTGTCGAATGTCCGGAACCCTAGAAACGAATAAAGGAATAGATATCCGAACAGTGAATAAATAATGAGCTCTTGCTTTTTACCAGTTATTTTTGCCTCAAAACGTCAATCATGATTGTTCCAAGTTTATTCAGGCATGTTTTTGCATGGAACACACAAAGTACCTAATGGACAGTCTGACATGTGAGCGAATTGATAAGGGTCACATTTGATACGTAACTTAACCTAAAACCGAATGCCACTGTATTTTTAACATGTTGGTCAGAATGTTTCGATTCCTTCGGGTTTTACACAAAATACGTAATAAATATTTTAGGTTAAGACAAGCAATTATAGTAATAATGATAGATAAATGTTTTTACTGATAAGTAATTATCCCTTTCGCTTTCAAACCTACGTGCTATTTCGAACTTTTCTTATGGTCATGATATATGTTACGGTATAAATCAAATTTAGATATACGTATTTTTAGTAGTCTACGAAGAAATTTTCATGAAGTTTGAAACAATTTTACTTAGCAATATGTTGTTTGAAATTTCTAAGACTTAAAGGCTTTTCATTAAGAAGTTCTGATAGGATTTAAATTATAATATTTGTTCGGGCGAAACAAAACTTTTACAATTGAAAGTTAATCTTTGAACATAAGCTTTGGTACATATTGCATTATTTTATCCAGCACGACTATTGTGGAACGTTTACAGTGGATTAACGAACAGATGAGCCATCATTATCGCCATCAACGTACGTTCAATAAACCGAAGCTCAGCAAACTCCAGTAGGAGGCACCTGGTGTTATATTATTTGTCAGTTGTTCAGCATGGGAAATTGGCTTGGACTGACAGTTGAATAGTACGATTTACACAAAAAATCCATTACTTTGGTGCTACACTGAATTTATAATGTTTTTGCCATGATTTCCATTGAAATTATTCTAGCCGTTCTTGAGTTATAACGAGACATACAGGCAGACAGATAGACAAAAAAAATTTAAATGGTCAAATTTATGTCTGTGTAACTACTATTATGAAATGTAACAAAAAATTAAATGTACAGGCAGTTTTATATAGCAGTAAAGATATTCGTTAATTATAAGTATTAGTGGGGTTGGTTTTTAATAGCGTATATTGGAATGAATTCAAAGATTAATAATAGAATATTCCTATAAGGTAAATAAGTGATACTCAAATCCGTCCAAGAGATAATGCTGAACGGTAATATGAATCACTAAATTTTGTAGTAATATAGTTTTATTATTTATGTAGTAGATCAATTGTATAAATATTTAGGTATAAAGCATAATGTCCACGTTTTATACAAATAGGTGTGACATCCTTACATGCCACTTTAAGTCAGTGAACACAGTAATTTAACAGTGTAAACACCGTGATTTATTGTTATCCATCACCCAGCAAAGGTAATCATGGACTGTATTATATGAGTATAAGTAGTACGATTAAATGTACACTTTTAGCCGTAATGGGGCGGCCTAGAATACTACCTCCAATCCCATGCTGGTAGAACAGTCGTAAGTAGAAGAGTCGTAAGAGGCGACATTAAGTCATCAATATTATTATTGTATTGTAATAGTCTGGTTAATGACACACGTGATCTCCAATAATAGTTATCGTTTATTTCTATTCACGATCAATATACACCAATCGCTAGCAGTTGGTCTCACGTCCCAATTTACAATGGCCGTCCGATCTGTGCTTGTCTTGGTTGTCAAATCAACCCTTTTTTTTAATATGAAGGTATCTTTTTATATAAGTATGTAGTGAACTTTATTTATTTTATTAAATAAATGAGAAAAACGCCAACAATCGGTATTATTACCTTTCCGTGAAGCCTGTCTGGCTAACTACTACATTCCTGCTTGAGTCAGCCGCCAAACGATACGTCGTGTTCCGGCCGAGGGCTTGACAGTCAGAAATTTCTTTCTTACTTTCTTCTCGTTTCTTGGCAGACAACGCATCAGTTTGATCTAGCATGGTTTGGATACCTTTGGTCTTACTGGTGACCATGGGGCACGGTGACATATATGACATATAAAAAAAAACACTACTGACTCTTGATGCTTCGATAACCTGCTTCAGTAGACAATTATTGAAAAATTATATTTATAGCGTGATATAATAATAAACAGACATTTTGTCTAAGCAAGTGTTTTACTATAAACCCAACGAAACAATCTGGTATGTGGGAGTTGGACGACATTCGGATATCAAGAGGTATGTTTGGTTATAAAATGAAATAGAATAGAATAAACTTTTATTTTACACCACAACAAGGGCAGAAGAAATTAAATGATTATAATAATATTCGGCTTCATTCTCAGATAGGTGCTGCATTGACATATGTAGATACTAATGATAGAAAAGGGTAAATGGTTACGAAGGTAGTCTAACATTCCCTCACCTTCCTTAATAGATCTTTGCAGATCTTTGAGATCTTTGCAAATTAACCAAGAGATTCCACTAAGTGTCAAATGTTGATAAAATGTCAAAGTAATGCAACGTTAGCGTGTAATGATGTCCACTGAATGCCATTTTAAATTAGTACCAACAATAACTATAGTATCCTGTTATGTGAATAAAATATTCACAAGCACAAAAACGTGCAGCAAATAGCGTATAGTGATGAAAAGAAAGTTGATTAGCAAACTCAATATCACTAAATACATATTTAACAGTGTAACTCACGTAGCAAGACAACACAAATATTTTATTATATAGATGATTAACATCCTGATATTTATATCAGATCGTGTTAATGTTTTAGGCGCTGGTACATTTTGAATAGCCATTAGCTCTGACAAGTTTTCGCCTAGATTTATTGAGGCATCACACTCTAGCATAAAAGTTACACCATCCTGGGTTCAGGTATTCACAAAACCAAATCGTTTCCTTAAAAAAACCACTGTGACGACACTTTTAAAGAAGTCAGACAGTATCGTTACCACGTTGAACGGAAGAATTCTGAGAGGTCTATAATCTTAAATTTTTATCTATATCAGACGAATCACTGTTACTATCAGTTCTTCGCTTTTTTCTCAGGAATATTCTAGTAGAATATTTGTGGCATTCTCATTCTCACTTCTTCACTCTATTCTTCACTCTAAGATAACACTTAGAGTTTCCAGTTCTGATAATATAAACGCGAAAATTGCGGTAGGCAGCTGCCAATGGCGTTCTGAACGTTGAATTTGTGGTATGTTCAGCCGGAAGCTATTCCCATTCCCATTGCATTTTGTATACAGCAACTCAGACGTGGCTGTTAGTTAGATTGGTAGTGAGTCCATTTGACAAATTAGAAATCTATTATGTCATTGACCTTGTGTTTTTATTCAACTGGAAAATCACCGTTGTTCGGTTGGCTGTTATCATATTTAGATATATAGATTAATTTAGATTAATGTTAGGTATAAAGTGAGACCGCGACCCATCTCGAGAACCGCGGCACATATTTGAAAAATTCATTAAGGTTTGAAAGGTAAATTATTCCGCAGAGACGAAGGCATCATCATATCATGTAGGTATATTATTCCGAATGAAAATAACGGATAACATCACAACATATATCAAGTAAAGTTGAACCCGAACGATGTCGGGAAAGGCCACTAGTTACAATATACATAAAGTATGGTAAATATACGAATGGAAGAGAACGCTTCAGCATTAACTCCACGTTTAGTTACTGTATATAATGTAAACTGCAAAAACGAATTAATAATACGAAGAAATTATCCGAATATTTTAAAAATATTTGTTATAATAAGTTTTTGTACTGCATTTTTACCTCATTCAGAAGAATATTTATCAGCTTACAAGTAATAGTATCTAACATAAGCCATTAAGTTATCGAGAAGTTTAGTTTAAATCAATTATAACCAACAGAGACACAGATGAGAAATTAACTAAAAACATTTTATTGAGAAATTGTAAAAAACAATATTCTTGGTCAACGAAAAGTCTATTAGCGTAAAAGGAAACTTTGAAAAGGCATGATTTATTTAAGTGATTAAACTCAATTATTCAACTTTCAAAACTATAAGTCCTTGATATAAATTGAAATTTTCTTTAGCCTCCCTTACGCAAAACAGCCTTGACAGGCGGCCATTGATTCTCTCCGCATTGGTAATTTCATTTTCAAGCGCAGAATAAGATAGGGTCATGTCATCTTAGTAATGGAGAATGCAGTAATAATAAAGTGGCCCCAATAATAGGGTTAATATGATTATAATAGGGTTATATATAAAATTATATATTAACTAATCGAAATGCAATTATTGACTAAAACAAATCGATCTATCTATCAGCCTTTAGACATAGGCCTTCCCTAATTGACGTTGCTTTGATTGGTCTTGGGCCCTTTTAATCCAACGGCTCTCAGCCGTTTTCTTCAGATCTTCAAATCACCTGGTCGAGGGGCAACCTGCGGTCATTTTACCCAGGCGTGGACAACCCCTCCTGACTGGCATTTTTTTGTAATTGGATGTCCGTACTTTTGTCGTATCATCGGACTGACTTAGTGGCTGATCTGAATATATGGTTCAACACTTTCATATACCAATAGGCGATATGGAACCGTTGAAGAAACTTCAGCACCACACATATCTCGGTAGAATTGAGGCATTCCCGTAGTCTAATTCGGGAACACATAGTGGCAGGTTATACTCCTCGGTCTAATACATAACCAGTTTGAGCAGGTATATGTGTTCTATGGTACTTTGGCCTTTTCGTAATTCGGCTTGTTCGCGATTCTGGAAGTGGTCAATATAATAATTACAATAATTGGATTATATGCATTTACATCTGTAACTGAATTAGAAATTACTTTCTATAATCAAAATTAAATTTTTAATGGTTTAGCTTAAATAGTTAATGTGTAAATGTTTTTACAACGTCCGTTTAAACTTGCGGCTAGTACAAACTGTATACAACATGTTCTGCTGACTCAGCGTGACAGGCGCGCGCGCGGGGACGTGTCACGTACACGGTGCGTCAATTTATCAGCTATCAGCCGATACAGACCCCTGGATTAACGCAGGGACATTGCTGGATTTTTACATCGTCATGATATAGCTGATACGAACATTTTCTAACCTTTTTAGGTTAAGATATGAAACAAAGTTACTTATCATCAATATATCGGTATAGTAAATGAAATACTTTGTCTGTAGTATGATTTTTATCTATCTTAGAAAAACATATATTGTTTCTTCAAAGAAAATGCTGGTTTTTCAATATTATACTTTTGATTCGTGTGTGTGTGTGTTTGAAACGTGTTTAGAAGGTTTTTGAGATGAAACTATTCCAGGAAATAATTAGTCTTACGTAATAGCAATCTTGCGTGCCTAATGTTCAAGTTACAATAGTAAAGACTTTCCTAAATAATTCCATTTTTATAAATTCGTTCTTAGTAGTTATGTAATTTCATAACAAAACCCACTGTAAAAAATACATGTAATTCCTAACATGAGCCTTGTCTCATAATATGGGGATAAAGACCCTGATAGTCTTGGTCAACTCCAGATAAGCAAACTTCACTATTCACCGCAACAAGTATTAGTAATTTCTAATACGTGCAAAACTATATTTCATTTACAGTTTAATAATTTATCTCTAATCAATATTGAAATCAGTAAACTATTTACTGTATCAGTAAGGATTTCTTTTTAAACAAATATGTATAAAAAGATGAATATAATATTTTATGTCGATAATTTCCACTCAGTGCAAAGATAAAACAATTCAGAATCGTCAAAATGAGGTTACATCAACTATCAAATTAATGTCCAATGTAGTGGCACCCTGAATCAGCTTGACTCGTGATCGCGGGAAGCGTCACGTACAAATCCCGACAATTTACTCATATCAGCCATCGGGTTGAACATGACAAATATAACAATAATTGGATATAAAAAGGATAGATTGATGTTAAATTTTCTTAATATTCTTGTATTAATTTTATGAACGATTCCAAAAGGTAAACAAGATAAAAAAATATTAACCCAGCTTCGTGAACGAAATACGGTGGTTGATTTGATATCATCTTATATGAGTAATAACAAACTCAGCATAAATGATACTAAATCCCAAGGGTCACCGATTATTATGATGAATCGCAGGGTCTGATTACGAGGCCTTTTCTATTACTTCGTTCGGTCATGACCTCGTATCACTTGTTAAATCGAGAAATTCTGCGAGAAAGATTCAAAATTGTTGAGGAAACATGTGAGCCTGCCTGGCTAGCTACCAGTCTCCTGCTTGAGTCAGCCACCAAACGACTCGTCGTGTTCCGGCTGCGGACTTGAGAGCCAGTACTTTCTTTCTTCTCATTTCCTGGCCGACAACGTTTCAGTGATATCTTTGGTCTTATTGATGTCCATGGGCGACGGTAACCTCTTACTATCAGGTGGCTGGCAAGCTCGTTTGTCGGCTATTAACGTAAAAAACTATCAACAAAGACCATAATATCCTTATATATCTAAATATAAGAGCCAATACTCGATAAACTAGTAATTCAGCATTAAGATGCAACATACTGTAATGGTCAATGGTCATGAGGTAGTCAATGATGGACTGGTTTTGCAACGGTAATGTTACAACAGAAAATATCTTTAAATACAACTGAAATATTGTTATTTTTTGAGAAGTTTCGCTCTTTATCTTTAGAGTCCAAGATCCTTACTATATTTAAAGGTACAAAAAACTTAAACATACGTACGAAAAAATTTAAGCACACGAAAATTAAAAAACACGCGAACAGAGAACCGTGTGTTATTTTAAAGTTAGTTAAAAAAGTTAAAAAGTCATAGTGACAAAAACATGGCCAAATTCGAGGTGTGTTCTAGTACCCGTTACCAAACTAAGCAATGTATCCAACTACAGTCATTCATCAATAAGCTTCAAAAGACTATAACATCATATTAATATAGTATTAAATCTTAACAACACCATTTCTCCCAAATGAATTAGAATCGGATAGCCGGCACTAAATAAACTAATATAATATGTTATCCACTCCTTATAAACTTTTGTGAGCAGAGTTTACAACGTTTCAAGAGATATGAATGAACTATTTAACAAAATAGGTTCATTAAAATTTATTTATCATCTGTGATGATATCGTATAACATACCTGCAAAAAATATTCAGACGACCTCTTGAAAAGCAGCTGTAGGCAATTTCGATTTTTTTAAGTATTTTCATTTTGTTATAACTTTTTACAGATAACAGTTCTCAAAGGAGAAAATGCTATGTGAAAATTCTTTTTTTAAATAGTTATCTAAAACTTCAGCTGAAAAATATTTCACAGTTGATTTTCAGAGGGCGGGTGGCAGCTGGCCGGAGATATAAAAAACCTTACCCTACGCCAAGCGCTGTCCAAAGAAAGTGAAAACTCGGCTCTCTCTTCTTATTGAAATTAGAGAAAACAGCCATGTTAGTTATTACGGTTATGAGAATACTATTATTTTTTATGTTTTAATCATAACGTACTATAAATACGCTGCGCTCGAATTATTACGAAGAATAAAGGGGTCTTGGATATTGGCCTGCGTGAACTTAGGCAAATTTAACATACTATAAAATATCACCGAGATGCTGTATCACTTCATCATAAAAATTATCATTCACTTATATATCTTCTACTCGTATTTTTCTTTTTATTGTTTATTATATTTTCTTATTTTTTGTTTCCTTATTGGTGCCGGATTAGTGTCTGAGTTAAAATTTTATGTTAATTTACCAACTGTCAATGTTCATGACTAGCGTGTTTTATATAGCTATTTTTTTGTTGGTGATTTCTTTTTTTTACAGATTTGGATCCCAAAATTTACTCCCAACTTCAAGCAGAACCACAGATCTGTTTTATGACAATCATAGATATTGACTTTATCTATAACTGTCATCAAGGACTGATTTGATACGCTTCATTTCGTCTTAAAGCAAGAAGGGGTGCTATTGTTTCAAGAAATTTGTTTCCCGACAAAACTTGCCTTTGAGTTATTATCATGGTCCTCTTGGTAATTTATTTATAACTATCTTAGACAATGTCATAGATGGGTGTACCCATGTGTTGTGCACAGCCGTAAACAACTGAATTTTTATAAGGAGATACGCGAATTGATACTTACGATTACGCGAGTTTTCATCTTACGATTTAAGTAATGATTAAGAATCTAGAATTAATAATAACTATAAACTCTTAGACGTGACAACATTAAGTAAATAGTAAGCTGTATTTACGTTACAAATATCAGTTTTACCATAAAGAATGTGTCTAACTATAATTTTTTTCGAGAAATTTGTTTATAAATTAATTGAATAATTTACTGAGCAATCCATCAGAGAGCAGTAACGTCAAGCGCGACATTTATTCGATCAACTGTGAGTTGAACAACAAACGAGCAATAGGTCAGATTTCCCGCGGGACCACTGTATTACGACTTTCCATGGTGGAATGAACATACGGACGCACAACGAATAGCAAATTATAAAATACGAAATTGCTGTATAACCTGCCTAACTCAAAAAAATAACACTTTTTTTATTACCTACTAATGATCCACTCTGGCTAAATTATAGCAAAAATGGTGCCTATTTTGTGACTGTACTTACTCATGTAGTATCAACACTTAGGTATTAGATCCGTGTTGTAATAAAATACTGTGTTTAATATCCAGATTATTTTGTTGTGTATGAAGCGCCTTAATATAAATCCCCTGTACATTGTTAAGGAGGTTCAGTATATTTAAGTTCGTCGAACAATAAACACATATTTATCCATTTCAGCTTTGATTCTGAATCCAACATCTCCGTCGAACAACTCGGCGTACGGCGGGTATCCATCCTTACGTAGTGAACGTACCACCTGCACGGACGACGCGGTTTGCGTCTTCATTCATAATCCGCACTGCAAAGGACTGGAATAACTTGCCCGCGGCGGCGTTCCCGGCTACTTACGATGTGGGAGTTTTCAAGAGGAGAGTGAATAGGCTATTATAAGTTAATGCGTTCAACATCTTACACTTCATCACCACTTAACATCTGGTGGGATTGTTGTCAAGCATTAACTTATGTAAAAAAATAATTCAAAATTGACAACTTTATAAGACACATTGTAAAATACTTTTTGTAATAACTTCTTGCACGATGTTATGTTAGCGTCACTTAATACTCAAAGATTATTTAATTGCAATACATCCATAAATAAAAAAGTTATGAATTAATATATGTATTTCTAATTCACAGAAAGAGCAAAAAACCAGAATAATGCAAATGATTAAGGTAGGTGTACCGAAATGAAGCAAGGGAACTTGCTAGTTTATACTATAATCGAACACCGACGCTAGCATATTATTCCAATCCTTCACGGAAAATTTACAGTATAACGATTAAAATTCAGTAAACTTTTATGATAATCTCGCCTTTATTTTCTTCGTGCCATTACATAGAATTGGTCTGGCACTTTCAATTTGACTTTTACCATTAGCAAATAATGTAAAAGGTACTATTTATGAACCATAATATTTTCGAAGCCATGCAAAGAAGTGGATTTCAAGTTAACAGTTACTACAGTTATACCAAATAAACACCTATCGGCTCGTTGACATCATCATGCAATACCTTTATAGGTCAAGAAAGTAATTGAGAATTATTTATATTTTGAACTTCTACTATTATGGTTTAAATTTCTGAAAGTATATAAAATTAGGGGTTCCAAGATTATTATCACATTTACAAATACTACTGTACGTACCCACTTGAATTAATTGGATTTTTAATCTGTACTTAGATTTTATGATAGTATTAACTGTGTTATTTGTAATAATCTACATTATATGCCTACTTTAAAATCCAATTTTTAGTATTATGTCTGAAGCTCCGTTGTTATACATATAAAAGAAGCTAAACTAGAAGTGTAGTATTCAAAGTCAAATGCCGCAAGTGTATTTCTATTTCGGTTAGACAGCATGTACTCTCTGTTTGTAAGCGTTCTGTTTCACGCGAACTTTTTTCATGGAATTCCAAAAAGAGTCAGTTCTCTTTCGATGCCCGACGGTTTTGTTTGCGCACCAATAACAGCGAAATCGTTACCGTGGCACCGATTGGAGTTGGAGTTTTTTGATCTTTTATCTACATAAAATAGTAGGAGTGGAATAGCTAAAGAATTTTTAAAAGTGCACAATAAATATTTTACGTCGTCAAGTCTGAGTATTTCCAAAAAACACATTGCGTGGATTTTATTTTACCATAATAATCATTATTCTTATGATTCTAGACATTTCGATGAACTTGGCACTGACGTAAGTTGATTTCAGTGGTTTGAACAAGAGATTCTATAATACGATCAATAAAGGTTCCGTTTAAAGTGGAGTCGAGAAATGGCTGTTCTAGTAAAACTTTTGTGGTTGCGACAAGAAGAAAAGTGGCGACATTAATTTGATCTCCACAGCTAATAGCTCTCGAATGCGGAGGTCGGCGGTGCACCGTGTAAAGGATAGTTCGAGCAGAAACTGGTCTTTCACAGTATCACAAGCAACTTTTTTATTTTTTATTTTGTATGTTGTATGTTCTTGTTCAATACGACTGATGGATTATTTGATTAAGTTACCTGGGATTTTTTTAAACCGAATGGATACTCTGTGAAAAGCAGTGCCTCCTAACCTAACTGTTGTCAGCCGTGAACATCTATGATCATATGAAATTGCTTAACTTGATCGATCAATTATAATTTTTACAAGTCGTCGGGTTATGAGACATCTAACACATAACAAATTACTTCAAAATACTTGGATTAGCGTATATTGTAGAGTATATATCGCGACACAACTTTCGCTAATTTATACATCTTATTCTAAACAATGTTACAGTAATGGTTGAAATAGAATCAAATATCTTGTGTCTTCTGATATATAAATAAATTTAATTTGCAATTACATCCGACTAATTTAATTTGAACTTCTAAAATTCCTAATGGATGATACAGATAACTCTAAAATAGCCGTACTAATCTAATATCTGCAACAAATAGTCCCCGAAAGCGGAGGACAAGGGTAATGCACCGTAAGAGGAATATTTCAAGCGTAAACTGAGCGGTTATAGCGCAACATTCTCGTTCCTACTATTTGGTAACGCCCATTTCGTAGGGACTCTAGAATTATTTCTTACATGTACAAAATTAGGAGATTTTCTGCGAATGTATAAATTGATATTATTTCTATATACTCGAAAGTAGCATTCAAATACGGTAGTTAAAGACAACATAACGTGTAAGGTACAGTTCTAGCGAAAAGTATTTGTTTACTTTTTACTGCCATTAAACCATTGTGAATTAAATCTTCCTGATAGGATTCACTATCAGATAACTGTTATCATAGCTCACCCACGTGCGTAAGTATGAACATTTTGTTAAATATGAACATTTAAAGCCTTGACTTAATATTACATTTGTTGCATACATCTTAATTGATAAAATCTAATTAGGAATGACAAGAGAAGTTCTTTTTTGTTATTGGCATAAGACGTTAAACGTTATGTAAAAGAAAAAAACATGGGACGTAATGACCTTAGCCCTGATCTCAGCAGCAAGCACTTCTGTGTCGAATGAGGGCAATGCGCCGTGTGAAAAACAGTTCGAGCGGAAAGTGAGCGGTCTCTTCGTTCATTGCACACAGACTCATTTTTACACTAGTTGAGTAAAGCTATTTTTGAAAGGAACGTAATTCGTCTTAGTCTACATTTTTTTTTCTAGTGTAAAAGCTGATAATTTATATTTGCCTTAAGGTACTTCATGCTCTTAATATACAGTACAAGGTTAAATGATATTCATGGTACTTGACAAAACAATTTTGTTTCGTCTAATTAATAAACTTAAAAAATTATGTATTCAACATACGAGTCTAACAAAGATTCAGTGTTTTATTTCAATGTAAAATCCTGTATGAAAAATGCGCTTTTACCACCT